>JAVTVY010022930.1:0-86223 GCA_036873755.1 Hanleya hanleyi
TCCAAATGTCGAACGGTGAATGACACACACTCTGTCTGACCCTGGTATTTATAGTGTCAATACCACAGCGCCAGGGTGAATAGGGCACAGACTGGTATGAGGCCAACCAGCCGGTGCTGGTTGCGGCGTGAGCGCTCGTGGTCCATAGCCCGAGCATCAAGGATGGCTGTCATAGTCCAGTAGTGGTGAGTGATGGCACGCCTCTCCATCGAGTGCACTCTGTGGAGGACCGCTTCTGTGAACTCGTTCAGGATCTGGCGTCGTCACTCGTTGTCGTCGCCATCTGCAAACATGGACCGGACCACTGCTCGGTAACCCGTGAATGAATTCACCACGGTGGCATACTGTAAAATGCGAGTCGCATGGGGCTGGGTGTCCGCCATGGCTCTGTAGAAATGAAGGTGTGGGATCCAGAGGGACGTGTTTTATAGACCAGATGTAGCTCTACGGGTATAGTCCGTGATACGTACTATTCTGATGGGTTAGTCCAAAAAAAAGGGAGCAACAACAACAACACAGATTACAGATCAATCCTTTTATTATGCGTGAACAACATAGAAATGCATGTACTGACCTGTCTGTGGGAGGTTTCCCACAATGGCGTTCACCTTCGCGTGTTTTCGTGTACGTCCGTGTCTTTTCGTTAAAGTCCGTGTATCTTCGGTAAAGTACGTAGGCATTGGGCAAGGAAGCTTTTTTCCCGAGACCGAATCACCGCCAGACATGACTGCATCACCGCGGATGAATACATTCTTGCACTCACTCACACCTCGCAACATTGTCTCATTGGACATTGGACCGTCTGACCTGGAGGTGACCCTTTGACCTTTTGACCTGCGTCCGCGCGCGCACACTGCCGGAGAACCCGCGCGCGCGCGCTGCGGGGCGCTGGGGCGGGGCGGGAAAAGGTGCCGGCGGTTGACCATACGGACGTCTAAGAGGAAACATGTGGAACTCTTCTATGTTTGGAGGTAGTTTTTTAGTGAAAAACTCGGAAGTGACGTCATACAGGGTCCAGTTTTCGACACTGAGTGACCACATCCGACAAAATGGCCAGTTTTCGACACCGGATGTGCCGCCATCTTGAACATACGTGCCGCCATCTTGGATATGTCCCATAATGCACCGGGTCAAAATACTCGCTTCTGATTGGACGAGAGCTCTGGGACGGATTTGAAATACTCGCTTCTGATTGGACATGCATCTGCGCATGCGCAGAATGATATTCCTACCGCACACCCAACCCATCAGATGCCCCTTCACGAATGCTTCACTTAGATACCTCACTCGACCCCATTGGTGCATTAGGGGCTCCCCTACATCCCAACACGGCTATTTTCATACACTTGGGCCACCGCGCATGCGCAGAATGCCGATAGTTCAACCCCACACCCAGCCCATCAGATGCCCCTTCACATAAGCTTCACTTTGATACCTCACTCGACCCCATTGGTCCATTAGGGGCTGCCCTAGCTCCCAACACGGCTATTTCCATACCCTTGGGCCACCGCGCATGCGCAGAATGCCGATAGTTCAACCCCATATCCAGCCCATCAGATGCCCCTTCACGAATGCTTCACTTTGATACCTCACTCGACCCCATTGGTCCATTACGGGCTCCCCTAGCTCCAACACGGCTATTTCCATACCCTTGGGCCACCACGCATGCGCAGAATGCCGATAGTTCAACCCCACACCCAGTCCATCAGATGCCCCTTCACGAATGCTTCACTTTGATACCTCATACGACTCCATTGGCCCATTAGGGACTCCCCTAGCTCCAAAACCGCTATTTCCATACCCTTGGGCCACCGCGCATGCGCAGAATGCCGATATTTCAACCCCACACCCAGCCCATCAGATGCCCCTTCACGAATGCTTCACATCGATACCTCACTCGACCCCACTGGACCAGTAGTCAATCTCCTAGCTCCAAAAAGGCTATTTTCATACCCTTTGGCCTCCGCGCATGCGCAGAATGCCGATAGTTCAACCCCGCGCCCAGCCCATCAGATGCCCCTTCACCCCGCGCCCAGCCCATCAGATGCCCCTTCAAGAATGCTTCACTTTGATACCTCACTCGACCCCATCGGTCAACTAGGGGCTCCCATAGCTCCAAAAAGGCTATTTTCATACCCTTCGGCCGCCGCGCATGCGCAGAAGGCCGATATTTCAACCCCACACCCAGCCCATTAGATGCTCCTTCACCTAACCTTCACTTTGATACCTCACTCGACCCCATCGGACCATTTTATCTAGGGACTACTTTTTCTCCGCGGAAGCTTTTTCCCGAGACCGAATCACCGCCAAAACCACGGCCAAACCGCATCACCGCGCATGAATACACTTTTTTTTTTTTTTTTTTGCCGGAACTTTTTTTTTTTTTTTTTTTTCAATGCACACCCCCCCAATAACCCCCCAATGCCCGAGTTGTCTCCCTTGCATCCATAGTGTAGAGATGGCGCCACACCCTCAATTGTGACGTCACAGAGGTCATATGCAAATTTCTGAGGTCAATGCGCGTCAGGTTGCTCTTTATACACTACTAAGGTGGAATACAGTCGATCGATACATTTCGACAAGAGCGAAGAAATGTTGACAGACTCAGAGATAAGAGAGTTCTGCATTGTGAAGAAAGCTTTCAAAGCTACTTCATCTTTATTACTTGTCCCTGTTCTACTTGCTCCGCTGATGTAAAACTATGGTGGAGCAGAATGAGCAAATTCCAGGTAACAGCAGCAACCATATCCTGCTTGGCCGAGTGTGTTATTCTATACTCGAAAGTCCGCGCCTCGTCACCGCACTGGGGCCAGGCTCCCAATACGAAATACGAAAAATTTCTGTAAATATAAAACTAAATTTTCTTGGCCGCTGTTTTAACGTACTGGTATTTGGTGACGATATTCATATCATAAAACATACGAAAGTTTCAGAATTTTTCAGCTAACAGAAACAAATGCATTCACCAAAACGAACTTTCGACAATGTTAGCATCTTGCCCTCAGTTAGTCAGCGGAGAGAGGGAAGGTAAAACGGCCATTCCTTTGTTCTCGCTCAGGGTGGACATCCTTATAAGATGATCGAGATTCGAACCAGATAGTCAAGAAACGTGTGCAAAAGAGTTGCGTGAATGCGATTGGTCCTTTTGCTGGGCCATTCAGACTTGATTCGCGTATATGAGAGAGAAAGGGACAGTCAGTGTTCGCGCTATTTGGAGCGACAGAGCGGTCTAATCAGTGTTTGCTCTTAAGAGAGAGAGGGTCAATCAATGATTGCACTGATAAGACAGACAAATAGAAAGACAATCAGTGTTGGGGCTAATAGGATAGATTTCGGTTATCAGTGAGAGTGAGACAGAGAGAGAGCAAGAGAGAGAGAGAGAGAGAGAGAGAGAGAGAGAGAGAGAGAGAGTCGTTTTCAGTTAGTATTCGCTATGAATGTTAGCAATGCAACAACGAGTTCGATGTCACATGAACACGGATCAGGGGTCATTGACGTAATCACCGGCAGTGACGTAATCACATGAAGTCATGTCGTCACCTTAAATGACATCATCGGCGGAAGTGACGCAATCATGTATCACTGAAAATGAGGTCAAAGATTAAGATCAAGGTCAAAGATCAAGGTCAAGGTCTAGGTCAAAGATTAAGATAATGGGCACATGGTACAAGGAGCAATGAGAAAGGAGAAGGGTATAGCACCAATGTGTAATGTGAAGAGTATGGGAGGGCGGGGGGATAGGAGCCGGGTGCAATGTGATGCACATTATCTATAGCTATATCATGTTGAGGCTATCTTATTAAAGTATGTTAAAAAATTCAATTTATAAGGTATTTCAATGACACCATGATGTCAACATGAAACCGGAAGTAAGATTAACACTGGTTCAAAACTGCCTCTCATCGATATTATTAACTATACTCTGCCTTTATATAATCACCAAACATATATTCGTGTACATTACCCTTCCCAGTATTAGTAGGTTAAACTTTCTCTCTGGGCTGAATTTTCATATTTACTCTCTTCATCTTCATCCATTCATATTCATGATCTGGCTCAGTTCTTGTTGAGGTTAATCATCTTCACTCTTTTCTAATGTCCTTTGGTTTACAACTTGTCGTTGTAGCACTTCTAAGTTCATTTGCCTTCAGCCTTTGACACCCTACTGAATCGACAAGTGTGATTATAGGTGAATGCACCAGTCCATTTGTCATGCGACCATGAACTGTAGGTTGAATCACTTCACATTGAAGCCGCATAACAGCTGCAATGTTATAATGAGGCAACATGTGATTATATATCAGATATGTCGACAGTCCATTGTAGCCACCATTTGTCTTGGCAACAGTCCATTTGGCGAATCATTAGATCAGACGATGTGCTCTCTGTGCATCATTCACAAGTGCATGTTGACCTACAATGGACTGTCGATCGGTCCGATGATGATACAATGGACTGTCGTAATATCAGACAGACAGAGAATATACTATTAATGGTTCATATTCCTCTTAAACACACACAAGTGGAAGGAATCGAGAGATGAATGAGTCAGTGATACATGAGGCAGGTAGTAAGTTCCCACGTGTTCATTTTGTGCTCATTTCCTCACACTATAATTCGATGCTAATACCTACAATGGACTGTCTACCAACACCTAAAAACACCTCTCGCTGCAAAAATGTTTAAAATTTGTGTTAACTTGAAATAGTAATAACCCTACGTTTGGTGACAATATAGTACGATATTTCTCCTTCAAAATATGACTGGACACCAGTAACCATACCTGTCATCGATATGCTGAAAATCGTTCATTTTCGGCTGTGGTCATTGTCGTCTGGTCAGACACACGCCCACGCTTGATAACGAAAGCACTGGAAAACCTACCATTGACTGTAATTTGACACGTGACCGGCGGTTTTCACCTATAATCATACTTGTTGATTCAGTAGGGTGTTTGATATTCTTGAGTATTCGGTTTGAGATCGACAACTAATTGTCCATGGAGAGAAGAGATGACGTCTTATTACGTTCTTAAAGGTTGGGGGATAACTACGATCTAATAATACAATTTGATACTTGACGATGGGTTTATTGAATAGAACAAAATACTGGCGTTTCAAATCGATATCTATTGAAGCTTTGCAAGTTTTTGTACTACGTAATTAACAGACACGTTTTCGTTGTGCGATCCTTTGGTAAACAAGTCCCTAAATCCTCGTGTTATGAGATCGACTACTATTATCGTCTGTTAGTAGTAGGTTCTACCATTTTCGAGGCTCATTGGGCGCACTGCGCATGCGCGAGAACAAAAAATGGGGCGGTATTGGAGCGGTGTGCGCAGGAGTGTTGTGCGCAGGTATGACGTCACTTCCGGTCTGGGTGAATGGGGCGTGACCTTGGGAGCATGTATTTCTTCGCGGTGATGCGGTCTGGCGGTGATGCGGTCTGCCTCCGCGGACCGAAAGTAGTCCCAATACCGTGGGTTTTCGTGAGTGTTCGGCAATCTGTAGGGACCGCTAGTGGACCGATTGAGTCGAGTGAGGTATCAAAGTGAAGCATTCGTGAAGGGGCATCTGATGAGCTGGGTGTGGGGTTGAAATATTGTCATTCTGCGCATGCGCGGTGGACAAAGGGTATGGAAATAGACGTTTTGGGGTCTAGGTGGGCCACTAGTGGCCCTATGGAGTCGTATGAGGTATCAATGTGAAGCATTCGTGAGGGAGCATCCACCTGGACTAGTGTTTCGCCCGTTGTCAACATTCTGCGCATGCGCCGACAGGGAATTGTGGGAAGAGGGTATGGAAATAGACGTTTTGGGGTCTAGGTGGGACATTAATGGCCCGATGGAGTCGAGTGAGGTATCAATGTGAAGCATTCGTGAAGGAGCATCCGCCTGGACTAGTGTGTCGTTCGTTTTCGACGTTCTGCGCATGCGCAGACAGGGAATTGTGGGGAAAGAGTATGGAAATAGACGTGTTGGGATCTAGGGGAGCCCCTAATGGGCCGATGGTGTCGTATAAGGTCTTATTTTGAAGCTCTCGTGAGGGAGCATGCGACTGGACTAGTGTGTCGTTCGTGTTCAACATTCTGCGCATGCGCAGACAGGGAATTATGGGAAAAGGGTATGGACATAGACGTTTTGGGGTTTAGGTAGGCCCCTAATGGTCCGATGGAGTCGAGTGAGATATCAATGTGAAGCATATGTGAAGGAGCATCCGACGGGGTGGATGTGACGTAAAACTGACATCATTCTACGCATGCGCAGTAGACCAAGGGTATGGAAATAGACATTTTGGCGCCGACATGGGTCACTATGGATCCGATGGAGTCGTATGAGGTCTTATTTTGAAGCTCTCGTGAAGCAGCATCCGACTGGACTCATGGTTCGTCCGTGGTCAATAGTCTGCGCATGCGCAGTCTGGTCGTAGTATAGAAAGCAGGCATTTTGGGGATGCGTGGGAGTGTGTTTGACCCACCACTATGGGTCCATGGTTGTGGTTTGGTGGTGTGGGTTGTTCGCACAGACGTCACTTCCGGTTTCACTAAAACTACCTCCGAATGCAGAAGAGTTCCAATTTTCCCGTAGACGTAGGGTACGGATTTTCAACATCCGGGTTTTCCCCGGCCCGGCCGCAGCGCGCGCGCTCGGGTTTTCCGGCCGAGTGCGCGCGCGCGCGCGGTATATCCGGAAGTGTGCAAGGGCACTATATCACATCGGGGTATATATTTCATCCAAGTATAGAGGAAAGCGGTTGTCGTGAATAACAACAAGTTCAGCAAGGTTTATACAGTTTATTATCCCCAATGTTACATCATATTCAGGCTGGGGGAGCCGCCCTGGGTATGTTTAGTATGTTCACAGCAAAACAAATTGAAATATCAAACATCATGTTTTATTATTTAACCCACCGTCACATTTAATCTTTTAATACAGAGCTCAAGTCAACGATCAGCATGTAGACATAGAGAGTATATACGGCATGTTATGCTATTCATCAGTGCAAGGGTGACGCATTCAGCCGATGGGGGTGGTCGGTCAGCTTGGTAACGAAGAACGTAGCATTGGTGACCCGCTCTACGACCCATTGTGTGTTGGGGCGTTGACGATGTGCCCATCTCAAGGGATCCACGGTGTCCAGTTTCTCCAGCATCGTCTCTAGCGACGCCCGGTTAATGATGGTGAACGGTTGGTCAAACACATGGCTGTTATTACTGGCATAATAATACCGTAACTGGTCCGTCTCTTTGTGACGTAAGATGTAAGATGTACCCGAAAGCGACATTCAATCTGAAGATCGTAGCTTGGTCATTGAAAATGGCTTCCACGTAGCTGCGTAGACGGGTGAGGTCGGTCAATGGGAAATTGTAGATATCTGAAATGGGGCGATCACGGTGGAAAATGTGCCGTATCATGGGCCATTGGCGCCGATATATGTCATTCATTGGATGGGCGTCCTGTAACAGATCGCTAGGAATATCCACTGCATCTTCCAGAAAATGTTCGATGTCGTCAGGCGTATGACTGGCAACAGTAATGCTAGGGACTGGCTGGATATCTAGGCTCTTCTGAACTGTGGGTATAGGCGGGCTCTCCGTGATCGCATAACCATTGGCATTCGTCTCCCCGGGCTCATCTTCACTGGGTCTGACCCTCCTGGGTGCCTCTTTAGTGGGAAGTTGTCGCCCATACCGTAGAGACGGGGTATGAATCAAACGCTGATGCCGCCTTAACTGACTGGGTCGTTTGAAGAGTTGACCACATTCATTACATTGTTCCGTCGTCCCCTCGTGGAATGAGCGTTCGTGGCGCAGTAAATGATCCTCCCGATTAAATGACCGTGCGCAGGTTATGCAAGTATACCGTGCACCGTTGTGGATGGAGGACTCGTGCCGTCGCAAAACTTCTAGGCGAGTAAACTGCTTCTGGCAAGTTGTGCAAGTGAACATCTCGATGCTGTTTCGTGCCATATAGGTCTTCTCCGCCATGATATCTTCCACACCGTGTTTAAGGATTATGTTTTCCACCATAAGCAGATCACTTATATCGGCCACATGCTGCATCTCAGCAACGAGGCGAATACGGTGCTGTAGAAGCTTAGCTCGGTGAGATGACTCCATGACTGTTGGCTCAGGCTGGTCAGGCAAGTAGTTGCTATGGTCAGATAGGCTGGTGAAGTTGCACTGGTGAGGCAAGTAGCTCCTCTCGTGAGATAGGCTCAGGCTGGTCATGCAGGTTCCGGCTGGTCAGGTCAAGCAGGCCAATGAATGCAGCAATGCCCTCAACATTCCTGCTGGGTCGGTCGTCGATTGGTGCGTGGTCTCGGTGGTGCAGGTCTTTTATTCCCTACGGTGCGTTGTGCTTTGGCCACCAAGACGCCTCCCGTTTCTTTGGCCCGCCGTTTCAAGGCTTCTTTGGGTGCCGTACCCTCCAAGACATCACCGGCCACTTGCACTCCACTGCGTACCGCTTGTTTGCCGATCGCTTTCACTCCACGCGTCGCCAAGGGCAGGAACGTTTTGACATTACTCCCGAGTATGTTCCCCAGCCCATGTCCTCGTTGCATGCGTGCACCACTAAAGACGGGAAGGCCACCCCCGGCCTGTTGGGCATAATAGTCCATATAGCTGCGTGCATCGCACTCGTAAGGGACCTTCATTATACAAAATGGGGAGCACGTGCTTGTGGAAAATGAAGTGTCAGCACCACTTTTCCTCGTTCGAATGCCACCGGTCGTCCTGTGTCATCTCTTATATCCACCGTGTTAGTGTTGATGTCGGGTTGTCGTACGGGTAGGTAGAGCATGTGGGTGAAACTGTGGGTGACTTGTTCTACATACGTCTTTTTAATGGGGACCACCCGTAACAGAGTTGTGTTGATTTCGCCCCCGATGTGGTTGTCGACTACGTCCGAGTAGACGTAGAGTCCGTACATACCCGACTTCATATCCATCGGGGTCTGGCCATGGTCATCGGATGGACCCGTGTAGGTCGCGTGAGCGAGACCCAGCATTTGCTGTAGGATAGGACTCAGTACGACACTCACGTTGGCGGTGAGGAGGATCTGTGCCTTGTCGTTGTGTGCGTTGTAATCGAAGTCTACGTGATTCTTGAAGGGAAAGGATTTGATGGGTTTTGAAACATTCGTGACCTCCCGTAGAGGCTTATACTGCAACAGTCTTGTCAGCCCCTGCATGAATTACAAGCGTCTGGTCCGTCATTCATAATCAGCCGTCGTCCATTAGAGAATATCCGCGTCCATAATCCAAAGACCTATTCCATATTCCATATAACAGTATTAGCACCAAATTCAAAAAGACAATCATAGTGTACATAAACATAGGCTTATTTCCTGCAAGAGAGAAGCGGTCAACAGTTTTCAATGATGCCGGCAAGACATCATGATGTTCCAAAAATATCAAATCCGTATCGCTGATCAGTATTCTTAATCCATAATATTCGTTGTATGTAACTCCTTGGGGGTATCGTATTGGCCTTCGGGGAGTATGAGTCGGGTGTTTCTGCCTTCGTAGGTCACCTCGTGCCACACTTCATTGGCTCGCACGTTGTACCACGAGTAAGGGTATTGGATATCCACGAGGCCACATTCCCATCGTCCAGATAAATGCAACGGTTGCGGTAACTGGGTGACGTACTTGGCCAAGGTGTTGTCAGGAAACACATCCAGCGAACTGTTACTGGGTAGGATGAGGTAAAGCATGGCGACTGAGCTGTCCTGCTGCTGCTGTTGGTTTTAATAGGTGTTCCAGGCCTTGGGTGGTTGTGTCCGGCGTCGTGTTCGTCGCGGTGACTTGCTACATGTCACGGCTCTGGAGATGTGGGGTGTCTTGATCAAGGGTGGTTTTTTAAAGGCCTGAAAAGAAGGTACCCGTTGTGGTGGCGTTTTGGGGGTGACTCCGGTTCCCACTCGGCTTCCCAAAAAGGTAGTGGGCCACTCGGCGATTGCTGGGTCCGCTGCATAAAGGCCCAACGCCGGGGATTCCCCACCAATTCCTGTGGTACATGCATGTCTTTCAAGCCTTGAGCGAAGACCTCCCATCCTCGAGGATCTGTGTGCGACCTGCGTTGACGCATCAGGTCATTCACTAAATCCGTCATGTGGGTCCCGGGGACCACCTGATTCTGTACCAGGAGTTCGCCTTTATCATTCCAAGTCATGTTAGGATTCTGTTTCAGCCGTTGTAATACCAGGCCAGCTTGTTTCTTGAACGATGCAGGTACACTCTTCAGCACTTCGTCTTCGACCCACTATCCTTGGTAATGGCGGTGGTTGGAGCTGTGCTGAGGTCGGCGGTGTGTCACGTGGTGGTGGTGGTGGTGGTGGGGTAGAGAGGGTTTTGCATTGGTCCATGAACGTCCTGTACCGTTGAAGCGTCTCATTGTACCGTTGTACCTTCTCACTGTCGCTTAACCCCGGTCTCTGTAAGATCTGTTGCATCTCTTCATCGAGGGTGTTTATGGTCTTCACCGTAGGTGGAACAGGGTAGGGCGATTGGAGGTTTTGAAGGAACCGTGGTTCGACGAGGACCATTTTTTCGTGTGGTTCATTGTCGCCCGAAGAGTCCACCCAATACTGGACCCAACACGGAAGCGGCCAGCGGTGCTAAGATGGCCCCGAGAAAGCCGCCTTTCTGTAACACCTTTTTTTTTTGTTTGAGAGACTCGCTTCTGGACTAGGGTTCGGAGACCTGTCTTATGCTTGGCCAACTTGGTCTTCTGAGCCGGAGTCAGTGGAACGTTGCCTTTTAACAGGTTGTACCCGATCTCGCACAGACAGCGTACAAGGTCAGGGTCCGCACCGCGTACAATGGTTCGGACCAACTCGGATGGGGCCGTCTTCAGTACACGGAGCGTCGGAGCGTGCTTCCGTACTCGCACAGACATCATGTATTATCCCCATCATCAAACACACACTCCAGCTGGGGGAGCCACTGTGGGTGTGTTTACATTATTTTTGTATGTACACGTGGTGGGTCTCTCCGGGAAAGATGCCGATCCGTAGTCGAAGGTGGTCGGGGGTGGCTTGCTTGAGGTCGAAGAGCATATACCCGTGCTGAGGGGTTGTCGCATCTTTAAAAGCTTCCAACGCAAACGGCGTTCGGCCGGGATACATCTGTCGCGCCAGGTACAGCAGTTGAGTGGTATCTCTCGGGTTTTTGAAGACCATCAGGTAGTGGGCATTTAAGCTGATGTTCCGATGTTCTTTGGTTTTGCTGAACAGATTCTGCACAATGTAGATGATGCTGAGCCGTCGACGATGGCTGCCTTTGGTAAAGAGTTGGGTGACCCGCGCATCCGTCTCCGCCATGAGATCATCCAGAACCACCAAGGTGTCCGGTTCCAAATCGGCCAGGTTAGGTAGGCCTTCCACGAACGTGATGTGGGGCATTGCTGCACACGCTGCCTGCCATTCTCCGTAACACCACGCGACTCGGGCAATGGGTGGGGTGATCATGCTGTCGGCGTGTTGAAGGAGCTTCCTGACGAAGTGCGTTTTGTCGGAGCCCGTCGGTCCTGCGATGACGCAAGTGAAGGGATGCTGCCACCGAGGGTCCATGGTTCGAGCTGTATGCGCTGTCGTGGTAACCCGCTCTTGTAAATTTGGTACGAGTGAACTGGAGTGGTGGTGGTGGGTACAACGTCGGTCGTCGTTGTCTGTTCACTGTGAGGGATGATGGTGGTGGGTACAACGTCGGTCGTCGTTGTCTGTTCACTGTGGGATGCCAGACGTAGTGGGTGTACTTGGTGTAGGTGTGGGCTGTATACTTGGTGTGGAGCTCGATGTGGCTTGTACACGGGGTGTGGTGGTGGTGATGACTGGGCTCGATACGGGGTTGACTGGTGCTATCTGTAGACTGGTTTGACTGGTGGCTGGAGTTCTCAGTTGGTTAAGTAGCGTGCTGACATAGGCTACGTCGTAAAACACACCTCCGTACAACACACTCAGCAGGGTTAGCACTATCACCACAAAGCCCACTTGCGCTTTGTGCGTTTTGGGAGACGCTGTCTTCAGAGGCAGCTGCTATTGGTCCATAGCACTGTGGTCGAACGTGGAATGAAGGATGACGGCAGTGGTGTCTGGCTTTATAGTCGTTTCACCTGGTTGGCCGCGACGCAGGAATTGAAGGAACTGGGCCAGCCTTGCCATTTGACGAAATGAAACAGTTTGCCACGTCGACGTTCCGTTTTCAAAATCTACTCCACCGTGTAGTAGTCTTGCTGTGTTTTTAAGACAGGCTGTAATTCCGTCTCGTAAAACGTCCCTAGCAACGGTTCCCCTTGAAGATCTTCCAGTTCATAGACTCGCTGCTATCTGGGTAGGCGCCGTTTAATTAGGAAGTGCTCATCGCTCCAGTTGGGCAAGTAACTTTTCTCAAATTGACCTTTGACTTTACTGATCCGTACAGGGTCCCCGACCTTGAACACCTCATTCGGCGTTCGCTGCGATTGTCTGGGGTACAAGACACACCGGACTTGGGCTTCATTGCGTTGGGTCACGGTAATTGGGGCTGTCTCTATACTCGAGTGATAGGCTCGATTGTAACCACTCACAAGTTTCGGGAGAGCATCGATGTACCGCCCTGTATTCTTATAGGTGAAATATTTATACATGCGGCCAGAGGACTATTCTGTGAAGTCATGTGACGCAGTCAGTATGTCGGCACCTCTTCCCACTTCCCTTATATGTGTTGTAATTTGAATGTCCTGTTGAATCTTTTCACCACGAACGCCTTGGTCTCGTTGTACGTATGGAAGAAAAACACTTTCTGGGCTTTCAGAAACTGTTGGAACGGTCTGTTGAGGAAGTCCGTGCCTTCGTCGGTTTATTTGCAATACATGGGTTTGCGCCGGTCTTGAAGATGTCCTTGAACGCCGCTATGAGATTCTCCCCCGTTTTCGCCCGGATGGGTACCACCCACGCATACTTCGACAGGATATCGATGCACGTCAAGATATACCGATTCCCATCGTTGTGTTTGGCAAAGGCACTCATATCGACCAAATCCGCTTGCCATTGGGCATCTAGTCCTCCCACGATGACCCGGTTCCGTAGAAAATGGCGACGGACAGCTCGATGTAAGGTATAGGTGTCTTGTTTTCTTAACCAATCTCGGACTTGGGCACGTTGTATCCCCTGGGGTTTGGCCGCTCGATAGAGAGCCGTCAATGCACTATAGGCCGCCGGACTGTCGGGACTGTAGTATAAGTTATCCATCACCTTCTCTCAGCTCTTCATGGTGACAAATGATGATGGACCCTGGCTCTATCGTTTATTTATAACGGGTATATCTTGGGCCGGAGTTTCTTTCTGCTTTTCTTCGTTGGCTTCTGCCAGCACAGTCTCCATGGTAAATGACCATTCCAACTCGTCTGATGACCGCTTGATAAGCACTTGATCCACATCTGCCACGGCATCTTCCAACGCAGACCACAGATCAGGGTGAGGGCACTTCAATGTAGGTGTATAAAAGTGGGAATTTTTTAGGGCATTGCTGCATTCATTGGTCTGCTTGATCTGACCAGCCGGAACCTGCCTGACCAGCCTGAGCCTATCTCAGGAGAGGAGCTACTTGCCTCACCAGTGCAACTTCACCAGCCTATCTGACCATAGCAGCTACTTGCCTGATCAGCCTGAGCCAACAGTCATGGAGTCATCTCACCGAGCTAAGCTTCTACAGCACCGTATTCGCCTCGTTGCTGAGATGCAGCATGTGGCCGATATAAGTGATCTGCTTATGGTGGAAAACATAATCCTTAAACACGGCGTGGACGATATCATGGCGGAGAAGACCTATATGGCAAGAAACAGCACCAAGATGTTCACTTGCACGACTTGTCAGAAGCAGTTTACTCGCCCGGAAGATTTGCGACGGCACGAGACCTCCATCCACAACGGCACACGGTATATTTGTGTATGACCTGCGCACGGTCATTTCATCGGGAGGATCATTTACTGCGCCACGAACGCTCATTCCACGAGGGGACGACGGAACAATGTATGAATGTGGTCAACTCTTCAAACGACCCAGTCAGTTAAGATGGCGTCAGCGTTTGATTCATACCCCGTCTCTACGGTTTGGGCGACAACTTCCCACTAAAGAGGCATCCAGGAGGGTCAGACCCAGTGAAGATGACCCCGGGGAGACGAATGCCACTGGTGATGCGATCAGAGAGAGCCCGCCTATACCCACAGTTCAGAAGAGCCTAGATATCCAGCCAGTCCCTAGCATTACTGTTGCCAGTCATACGCCTGACGACATCGAACATTTTCTGGAAGATGCAGTGGATATTCCTAGCGATCTGTTACAGGACGCCCATCCAGTGAATGACATCTATCGGCGCCAATGGCCCATGATACGTCACGTTTTCCACCGTGATCGCTCCATTCCAGATATCTACAATTTCCCACTGACCGACCTCACCCGTCTACGCAGCTACGTGGAAGCCATTGTTAATTACAAGCGTCTAGTTCGTCATTCATAATCCAGCCGTCGTCCATTAGAGAATATCCGCGTCCATAATTCAAAGACCTATTCCATTTTCCATATAACAGTATTAGCACCAAATTCAAAAAGACAATCATAGTATACATAAACATAGGCTTGTTTCCTGCAAGAGAGAAGCGGTCAACAGTTTCAATGATGCCGGCAAGACATCATGATGTTCCAAAAATATCAAATCCGTATCGCTGATCAGTATTCTTAATCCATAATATTCGTTGTAAAGTCGTCATCTAAAGAATGATGTATCTCAGTCACGCTTTGATTGTGACTGTTCATATGAGTACCATGAGGATCTTGAAGTACATGGGTTCATACGGCCCCTAGCCCCGGGTTAAGCGGAATTAGACACAAGTTACGAAACGTAGCGCCATAGATCTTGCACGCTACGTTCCTATTTTGCTATCAGCATGCGATATGTATCACCAAATTTGACCAAGCTACGGTCTTCAAATTGATTGTCGCTTTCGGGTACATCTTACGTCACAAAGAGACGGACCAGTTACGGTATTATTATGCCAGTAATAACAGCAATGTGTTTGACCAACTGTTCACCATCATTAACCGGGCGTCGCTAGAGACGATGCTGGAGAAACTGGACACCGTGGACCCCTTGAGATGGGCACATAGTCAACGCCCCAACACACAATGGGTCGTAGAGAGGGTCACCAATGGTACGTTCTGCGTTACCAAGCTGACCGACCACCCCCATCGGCTGAATGCGTCACTCTTGCACTGATGAATAGCATAACATGCCGTATATACTCTCTATGTCTACATGCTGATCGTTGACTTGAGCTCTGTACACATTAAATGTGACGGTGCGTTAAATAATAAAACATGATGTTTGATATTTCAATTTGTTTTGCTGTGAACATACTAAACATACCCAGGGCGGCTCCCCCAGCCTGAGTATGATGTAACATTGGGGATAATAAACTGTATCAACCTTGCTGAACTTGTTGTTATTCACGACAACCGCTTTCCGCTATACTTGGATGAAATATATACCCCGATGTGACATAGTGCCCTTGCACACTTCCGGAGAACCCGCGCGCGCGCGCGCACTCGACCGGAAAACCCGAGCGCGCGCGCTGCGGCCGGGCCGGGGAAAACCCGGATGTTGAAAACCCGGACACTACGTCTACGGGAAAATTGGAACTCTTCTGTATTCGGAGGTAGTTTTAGTGAAACCCGGAAGTGACGTCTGTGCGAACAACTCACACCACCCAACCACAACCATGGACCCATAGTGGTGGGTCAAACACACTCCCACGCATCCCCAAAATGCCTGCTTTCTCTACTACGACCAGACTGCGCATGCGCAGACTCTTGAACGCGGACGAACCATGAGTCCAGTCGGATGCTGCTTCACGAGAGCTTCAAAATAAGACCTCATACAACTCCATCGGACCCATAGTGACCCATGCCGGCGCCAAAATGTCTATTTCCATACCCTTGGTCTACTGCGCATGCGTAGAATGACGTCAGTGTTACGTCACATCCATTCAGTCGGATGCTCCTTCACATATGCTTCACATTGATACCTCACTCGACTCCATCAGCCCATTAGGGACCTACCTAAACCCCAAAACGTCTATGTCCATACCCTTTTTCCATAATTCCCTGTCTGCGCATGCGCAGAATGTGGAACACGAACGACACACTAGTCCAGGCGCATGCTCCCTCACGAGAGCTTCAAAATAAGACCTTATACGACACCATTGGTCCATTAGGGGCTCCCCTAGATCCCAACACGTCTATTTCCATACCCTTTTCCCACAATTCCCTGTCTGCGCATGCGCAGAACGTCGAAAACGAACGACACACTAGTCCAGGCGGATGCTCCTTCACGAATGCTTCACATGGATACCTCAATCGACTCCATCGGACCATTAGTGGCCCACCTAGACCACAACACGTCTATTTCCATACCCTCTTCCCACAATTCCCTGTCGGCGCATGGCAGAATGTGGACAACGGGCGAAACACTAGTCCAGGTGGATGCTCCCTCACGAATGCTTCACATTGATACCTCATACGACTCCATAGGGCCACTAGTGTCCCACCTAGACCCCAAAACGTCTATTTCCATACACTTTGTCCACCGTGCATGCGCAGAATTACGATATTTCAACCCCACACCCAGCCCATCAGATGCCCCTTCACGAATGCTTCACTTTGATACCTCACTCGACCCAATCGGTCCACTAGCGGTCCCTACAGATTGCCGAACACTCTCACGAAAAGCCACGGTTTTGGGACTACTTTCGGTCCCCCGAGACAGGAATCCATGCCCCCAAGGTCACGCCCCATTTACCCAGACCGGAAGTGACGTCATACCTGCGCACAACACTCCTGCACACACCGCCCCAATACCGCCCCATTTTTTGTTCTCGCGCATGCGCAGTGGGGCGAATGTGACTCGAACGGTCCTTATACTACTACTGTTAAACCATGTATATCTGCCAAAAATGTTGCACTGAGTTCAGAAAACTTTCTCAAATTAGCCTATTTTTTTATTTTTGACAACCAAAATCCCTGAAAAGTAGGTCAGAGTAGGACAATTTTGAAAAAGTAGGAGACGTGGAAGGCCTGATTTCACTCACAATATAGGAAATACTTCGATCTTGTATACATGTATATGGCTTTCCATCAATTTGGAATTCAGACTTCATCTCTATTTGCTTAGGAGTATTATCTTGCAAAACAGATGCCCCCTTCCCAATTCTCTCGTTTAACTAAAATTTTTGTGTGTATGATCAATATGTACTGATCTCAAATGTCATTGCAAATTGAACGGAGTGTTCAGTCGTTTTGAACGGTAAAATTCCGAGCTCGAAGCTTCGACGAAAGATTTAGAGAATGAACCACCGTCAATCCCGAGCTCGAAGGTATAAACTATCTATGATGGCCGAGAGGGGCCATCGAACATCGTCCTTGAAACATTTTGGGCGATATTGCGATATTACGATATTGCGATGCGATAACGCGATATTGCGATGCGATAACGCGATATTGCGATGCGATAACGCGAAAACGCGATATTGCGATAACGCGATATTGCGAAGCGATAAAGTTATATTGCGATGCGATAACGCGATATTGCGATGCGATAACGCGATATTGCGATGCGATAACGCGAAAACGCGATATTGAGGTAACGCGATATTGCGATGCGATAACGCGATAACGCGATATTGCGAAATATCGCGTTATAATTGCGCGATAATGTGCGATATTGCGATATATCGCGTTATTTTCTCGCGATAATGTGCTATATTGCGATATTGCGAAATATCGCGTTATAATTGCGCGATAATGTGCGATATTGCGATATATCGTGTTATTCTCCCGCGATAATGAGCGATATTGTGCGATATAGCGATATTGCGAAATATCGCGTTATAATTGCGCGATGCGAGAGCGGATAGCCATGAAGACAACTCCGTCAACTCAATTCCTGGTTATCTGATTCGAACATTTCGAAATAGGTCAAACAAAAGTCATGCGCCAATGGATTATACTGATTGATTTTAAATTGTTTTCATCGTACCATCGTACCATCGTGCCATCGTACCATCGTACCATCGTATCATCGTACCATCTTATCATCGTACCATCGTACCATCGTTTCATCGTACCATCGTGCCATCGTGCCATCGTACCATCGTATCATCGCACCATCCTACCATCGTATCATCGTACCATCGTACCATCGTGTCATCGTACCATCGTGCTATATTTATTTAAATACCCACCGTTATGTACCGTTGATGGATGGAGATGTCTTTCAGCACAGCGACTCGTTATTGTTCTTAATTAGGTTGATTGAGCGAGGAGATAAACTATTCTTAACTCACTCGATTTCCCCCACACACTATCACCTGATTAACTAAATAAAAAAGCCAAAGGCCCTAAGAAGCCCTGGTAGTATTAAAAGCGTAAATTCGTGTCTATTTGGCTCCAGCCTGGGCCGCAGTCAGGACGGGTAAAGGCCGGAGAATCCCGCATCCTGTTCGGAATTTGCCGTGTGAGGTGGCACAGTGAAACACTCGTGGGAGAGCATCCGACTGGATGGGTGAGTGATGAAAGAAAGGCTATGACGCGCATGCACATACAGAGAATATTGGGAAAGAAGAATGGTATGCACGTTTTGGGGTCGAGATATACCGATGGGGCTGAGTGAATGAGTGAGTGAGTGTGAGTGAGGAGGAGGAGGAGGAGGAGAAATGAAGGAGGAGGAGGAATGGGGTTGAGTGAATGAGTGGTCATATAAAGTCGTTGTAAATCATTAGCCTCAAGTTGTATCTAAACACGAGTGATATCCTATTGAAGCTCTTATCCGGTAGAGACAGACTGGAAGTGATATATGCATGCGCACTGATGAGTGGTAGAGAAAGGGGAGTTTCAGTGGTGCCGACTATGCCCCAAACACGTCAAGGTTATATGCATAGCAATACCTGCAGCGAGAGAAGGAGAATGTCACACAACGCCTTAACGCATAGCTTGAGTTGGCCCTTCACAGTTTCGCAGCAATGGTCCCGGTCTAATTTCAGACAGATAGACTGTCCGTGTTCTGTTACATCATAATACTTCTTGCCTGCTTAATAGCTCATATCTATAATTCCATCCCGTTCAGCATTATCAACGCTGCAAACGAGGATATACATATCGATGGCTGGCTTCGTCTACACGGTGAGTAAATTTTGTCCTGCCTCAGTTATGCCCCTTGGGTGTACCTAAAAATCAGGACTCATTTACGGACAGAAAATCTGACAAAAAACGAGCAGGTTGACCCCCAGTTTTTTCGCCTTTTTAAGTTGGTATCGGAGCTGGGAACATGAGAAAAAATGTTTTTAATTGAAATCGCTCTTTCAGATTTTTTCGATATTTTAAGGGGTTTTCTAGAAAAAATGAACCAAGTTTGGAGGGGAACGTTCGAAATTCATTTTTCTAAAACATATCAGTGCTGTATCTTGAAATAATAGTTTAATCATGCTCTTTGAGGAAAATATGTAGATATAAGTGATGTGGGTTGAAAATTTCACGACAATTGGCGGCCGAAAATCGAACCCATGGTCTATTCCTTGCCCAATAGAAAACTCTCTGGAGTACACCCTTAAAGGCATAATAGTGCGGTCTATGCATTATCTCAACGCAGAATCCATTACGAAGCGGAGAGTGCTTAATTTTGACTACCTACAGTTGTAGTTGCATCTGAAGCGTTATTTTCGGAGTCAGGTGGAAAGAAGACCAGGAGTTCGATTGAAGAATGCCGATTGCAAGAATCTCTGGAGTGAACCATAACGCCTTAACGCCTTTCACAAGGCCTTAGCGCTTTATCTTAACGCCTTAACGCCATGGCAGACAGATGAAAGAAAGAAATATCAACTCGTTCACAAGTTTTCATACAGTTTATTCTCCACAATGTTACATCATATCCAAGCTGGGAGAGCCGCGTTGGATATGTTTACAATTCAAGTATGCTCTTGTCCAATCAGAAGCCGCCATTTGGCGCTGCATCTGTCATATCTGTTCTTGCCCGTTAGATGTATTCTCGGCTGCTCTTGTCCAAACAGAAGCTGGCATTTCAGAAAATTCAATCTTCGGTCATGTTTGCTCTGATCCGTTTGCTCTAGTCGTCGTCTGGCAGACCAGGATACTGTAACGGCAACATGTCTTGGAACAGCTGTTTGCGCATTTTGATCGCATTTTGCAGGGCCTCGGTGCGTGATAGCCCCATATCTTCTTCCGATTTACGCTTGGTCTTCATGACGGACCTGTGCGTGGGGTCGCCTTTCATTTCAAACGGTAGCAAGCTCTGCTGTTCATAGATCGCCATTGCTGTTTTTGTGATGCAGGGGCGCATTTTTGTGTACGCCTGTTACAAGTTATCCTGTCCGGAAATTGAGAGACTACACAATCTCAACAACAAAATTCCCATTACTACGACTGACCAGGTGTAAGGTCCGCTTTCGTTTTTTTCCTGTGACAATTTATACATGCGAACACTATCTCACCCAACATCGCTTGGCAGGCCAACGATCCGCTGAGAACCGATACTAGCCCATCTGCTTTATGGAATCTTCCATATTTCAGGGGATAGTCCGTTATGGCAGGCCAAGTGTTGCAATATTTAATAATATATTTTTCCATTCAATCCAACTTATATTCAGTCAATTCTGATTAGATTTATATTCGATAATAACAAATATATGCAAAGATTTCATACATGTCCTGTTGGAATCTATATGTATATGCAATTACTTAAAATGTGTGTATTGGAAACCTTTTTCTTTCAGTTACATTTTCTTTATCTGATTCGATAATTTTTTTGATGCGATGTATTTTTTTATTTGTATTCGAAGCAGTTGTAAAATATATGTGCAATAATTGCATTGTGGGTAATACCTAACCCCGCCTATTTGAATATGTAACGAGGTTTTTCATTGGCTATTGGGAAATCGACGGCGAAAATGGCGGCATATTTGACAGTCGGTTTGCCTCAATCCACAAGGATAAATCTCGTCTTTGGTTGTCGAGGTCGTCTTTGATAATGTTTGTCTGTCTCCATTCTTAGTGGAGACGCATTGAATGTAGGGAAACTGACCAAAGAGACAGTGAAGGCAAACCGACACATATCTCAAAGATGCCGCCATTTTCGCCATCGATTTCTCAATAGCCAATGAAAAGCCTGGTTACAAATCCAAATAGGCGGGGTTAGGTATTACCCACAATGCAATTATTGCACATATATTTTACATCTCCTTCGAATAAGAATAAAAAAAACATCGCATAACAAAAATTATCGAATCAAAACGGTTTCGAATGAACAGATTTTAAGTTATTGCATATAAATGTAGATTTCAAAGGACATGAATGAAATCTTTGCATATATTTGTTATTATTGAATATAAATTCAATCAGAATTGAATGAATATATGTTGGATTGAATGAAAAATATATTATTGAATATTGCCACACTTGCCTGCCATAGTCCGTGTTTCCGGAATTTATATTTCAAGACAAATCCTAGTTGTACATGCACCTACCCATGACATGATCGGCCTCGAGAAGCTCTTCACATGGACACCCCGCACGACTCATTCAGACCAATATTGGGTCATCTCGACCCCAAACGTCCATTCAAATGCCCTTTTCCCACAATGACCACCCAATTACTCTTACCCCAAATGTGCATTTCCGGAGATGTCAATGAACTGAAAGGATCATCAGAAGGCATATTAATCAAGGGGTGTGACCTTTGACCCGTACGTGACGTCCATGGACATGGCCGGAGATTTTAACATTGAAGTAACTGGAGGAAAATTCGTACATATTTCGAAATGGTCGAATCAGGGGAGATAACCAGGAATTGGGCCGACAGAGTTGACAGAGTTGTCTTCATGGCTGTCCGCTCTCGCATCGCGCAATTATAACGCGATATTTCGCAATATCGCACATTATCGAGAGAAAATAACGCGATATATCGCAATATCGCACATTATCGCGTAATTATAACGCGATATTTCGCAATACTGCACAATATCGCGAAAAAATAACGCGATATATCGCAATATCGCACATTATCGCGTAATTATAACGCGATATTTCGCAATGTCGCAATATCGCACAATATCGCGGAAAAATAACTCGATATATCGCAATATCGCACATTATCGCGTAATTATAACGCGATATTTCGCAATATCGCAATATCGCGGAAAAATAACGCGATATATCACAATATCGCAATATCGCACATTATCGCGTAATTATACGCGATATTTCGCAATATCGCAATATCGCACAATATCGCGGAAAAATAACGCGATATATCGCAATGTCGCAATATCGCACATTATCGCGGAAAATAACGCGATATATCGCAATATCGCACAATATCGCGGGAAAATAACGCGATCGCAATATCGCACAATATCGCACGATATGGCGGGAATATCTGTAGTCTGTTTATAGGTTATCTTTATATTGGGCTTGGGTTGGGTGTCTCGGGATTCGTCAAATATATAGTTAGTCCAGGTATTTGTTGTAGTTATTGGTAATAGGGAACTTTAAGCTGAGTGATATTCTGAGTTGATTTTCAAAATGTTTAGCATCTTTATTACGCATAATTGCGCTTTTACAAGCCAACGCGCACACACGCTCACACATACAATAAATGGTAAATTATATATATATTTGATAAATAAATAAACCTTATGAGGTTGGTAGGAAATACTGGCTATGTTTTTTTCTAGTGGGTTTGTTATTTTACATGGTATGCTGGGTTATTTACGTATTTGAGAAATTTTGCTGAAAATGTGACATACGGTCCTCAGTATCACGGTATCTCCGTTGCCCCAGTTACCATAATTTGGACCGAAATATTCCTGCAGGTTTTGATTGTAAAAGTTACTGAATCTGTAGAATAACTGGCCCTCAGTATCAAGGTATCGATGTAGATCATATAGTACAATTATGACCAAAATGGGCCTAGAGGACTGGATTTCTTTTTTCTTTCAATTTTCCTGTTCGTACTGTGTTTAAGGGTGTTATGTATTTGAAAAAATATTTTGAAAGTGTGGAACAAAACAGTCATTTGAAGCCGAAAATTTCTCCATGAAGTTTTGATCGTCTTAGGATGTAAACGTGCGCCGCCATCTTACATCCGGGCCCGGATACCTACGCCGACGATAAAGCGTGGTCTTATCATGTGGGATATTAACAAAATTAACAGGGACTTTGTTAATTATTTGAAGGTACTAGTGAAAAATTGTTTGCAATCAGTTGACGAACCTTACTAAATATAACAACAATGGAGGAAGTTATCCAAAAATCTATCACTCTTAACCCAGAAATTAAAATAATTTATTATTAGTTTTGCCGTTAACGGCATGTGAATGTTTGAAAAGGGAGACAACTCATATTGCTTCGTTTCACAGAAATATTTCACTAGTTTCTCGCGTTTTTCCACACAGTTGTCACCCATCAGATGTCATATACATTGGGTAGTTTAGTACCGTTACCGAGAGACTGATCTGGGCAGCTTAGCGGCGTTATTTGATGGAAGCATTCAATGGTGACTGGCCGAAAGATCTCTCACTCACTGAGAGAAAATGTGGCGGATACCCGGATGTTGGTTGCCGTGATAAACAAAGCGGACCAAGATTCTTTCGTAAGAGTGATATTCATTGGTAATCGGCGGTTGGCCTATGCAGAGCGCCCCCTAACGGCCAAGAGGCGCGAAATATGCGGTGTGAATCAGCGGGGGAACAAGGAGAGAAGGGATGAAAGTGACACAAGCTGTTTATGAGAAGTAGGTCCGGGAGAGCAATATAAAACCGAGAAGGAAAATAGACATCTAACAGCGAATGAATTCGGGAACATGTACTTGCTGTAACATGTGTGAGTTCATCTGTCCTCATTTTCAGATGTCCACGGCGGTATCCAAGTCAGATCCCAGAAGGTAGGCGAGGCTATAACTTGTCAAATCCCCATCCAAATGACAGATTTCACTCGAGTTATTATACAGATGCTGAAATAAAGTTTGAATTGTGTCCCTTAAACTGTCCGCGCTTATTTGACTGGAGAGTTATCCCCCTTCAGTTTTCAGATCTGAGTATAGAATGGAACAATTTGTATTTTGAACACCAGGGCTTAAGTAAGTTACCATGTTCATGAGTTGAAACAACTATCGAGCGAGCATTCCCATTGACTGATCTGTTTATCATCGTTTTTCTTTCATGTCGCCTAAAGTGGCGTTTCCTGTGCCAGGTATGGTAAATGGGAAGGGTATACAATTCCTGTGTTCCTGAAACACCTTTTACTCACTACATTTTTTTCTTTCCATGTAACATTCCGACACAAAAGTGTATAAAAGAAGATAACATACAGAAGAATGTTCAACAGCATATACTTATATTTCATGTTACCGATTCTTATAGATTTCTTAACAGAGTAATCTTATGAAATATAATTACATAAAGTGAAGATACGAAAATACAGTTACTAAAACTAGAATAATAGTAATATTTAAACTGGAACGAAAATGAAGGCAACAATGTAACATTACATGTATAACGCGGCGCGGATTTCTAGTTTTATCAGCTAATGTTTTATCGTTGTACAAATTTCCGACTATAAATAAAGTTTGAAATGAAATCAAATTCAGATGATATAAAATTTTACAGGTCAATAATTTTAACCCTGGACGATCGATCACTGCGCAATTTGTAAATGGAATATCCCATCCAATCCACATGTAGAATATCCTCGTCAACAGACAACAAAAGCATATCCGTAATATGATACCGTAATTTCCTACAAAGGACGCAATAGGTTGTCATCTCGGATTGAACTCCCATTACTTATTTGGTTTCCTTTTCCCATTTATGCATGCGATTCAAGTTTCTTCAGTTATGTACACGTGTGTATAAATCGTTCCGATAGTTGTAATTATAAAGTATTCCGCTAATAATCATCACAGGTTATTGGATTATGTAGAGTTTTTGTTTGGACGAGTCCTGTGCGAAAGATAAGAGATATTGTGAGTCCCTTCCCTGAACTGAGAACGAGTACATGCAAAACCGTACAATCGAATAATTTATTTATTATACCCCACTGAGACAGAAATGAAAATAGATGAACTGTTTCAATTAGGATGAATGCCACTGAACGATCGCTTACACGGTGTTCTTGCAGTTGGCATGTTATTTCAACAGCTGTTTCGGCCAACAACTGTTCAATATCACGACCAATTATCCAACAATATAAAAGAATGTTGGTACCTTGTGGACAATATTGGGGAACATTAGGTGTATACTAATACAATATATGTCAAGAATGAGATACTAATATAGGCGTCATGTTCTTGTGATTAATACCGATACATACATATACATGCACAAAATGCTGATTTATTTATTATAACAGCCAGTATTTGAAAACCGTGAATTGAATAAACAAAAAAGCCGTGCAAGCCCTTTTGGTATTTATTCAGTTATTTTTTATATCAAAATATATTTTTTTTTTACTTTTGATATCATTTTTTTTTATATCAAAACTATTATTTTTGATATAAAAAAGTTTATAAAACTTAAAGATAAAAGACAAAATAAGTTTATTTTTTTATATCAAAAATAGTATTTTTGATATAAAAAAACACAACTGAATAAATACCAAAACGGCTTGTCATAGTTCCGTATTGGTGTAAGTGTTGTACAATTTTTTGGTATCAAAAATAAACGTTTATTTTTTATATAAAAAATGGAATTGTTGATATCAAAAATTCTATATTGATATATAAAATAAACGTTTATTCCTACGAAGTAGGCTACAGATCGCAAATTGTCCGGTAATGAGTCAGTGAGTCCATACGAATCCTTTCATCGGCAAAATAAGGAGAACCATTGACATTAGAACCTTTATTTTTGGCATGAACGTGCATTAGGGCATTGTTACCAGCAAGTTCTGATCTGAAATAATTCTGATTAAAATTAGATTTATAATTAACACTTCAGTATATTGTTATAGATATATGTAAACTGTAGCCTTTAACGTGTATCCTATTTCACATCCAAACATTTCATCATTGACCACATCAGGCTTCAAATTCAGGTCAAATTACCCACTGATGGTGAAGTATCCTACATCAACCAATTAGCCTCGTGCAATAACCCAGCAGAAGAAAGAAAGATGTGGTATCATCCTTCAGATTAGTCTGTGTGAGCAACAATGATAAAAGTTTACTGAGGGTGAACAAAGCCATGACGGCTGTTTAAAGGGTCTTAATTTATTTTCTTTGGGTAGAATTTAACTAGATAAAGTAACTTTGATCATCATGCCAAGAAAACTGTGGTCCGTTTTGCTCCAGCGTTTTATCGCGTTTGATGAGTATCAGTTACCACCACCGAGTCCTGTCCGGCTAAAAATACATTCCACTGTATGCCACATGGCCCTATTACTGAGGTTAATCTTAACGTGCATCTGGGACAATTCCACAATTGCCCGACAGCATAGGCCTACTGCATATACCCTCAAACAATCAGCGCTGTTTGCATAACTTAAATTGTTAAACCATATCATTGAAATAATAAAGCAGAAAACATTGATGTGAGTTATGATATGTACACTATGACCAAAGACATGTTCATAATGTGCTAATCGGATAGTTAGGACAATCATTACTTTGCATCAGAGAGTGTGTGACTTGGATTCAAGGGTTAAGACTTTGGAGGGAAATACAATTTTGACAGCAGAAATATGACCCCGCCATTTGCTGATTAGAGCGATAAAACAGGGTAGGCTAAATGGACCCTTTTCAATGCAGTATTTCTTGGCATGGATGTGAAAATATGAGGACATACTTTGGGTTTTTTTGTACCTCTTGAATATTGACTATATATCACACTTGGATATAATTTGAACAAAAAATTACATGTGTAAACAAAATATGTCTAAATTTCTCTTGTCATTTCAAATCTTGATCCATTTTGATTCCTTGATTAGGGGATACAGAATCACTGCCACGGAGTGTGTTGGTGTGTCACAGCAATGCAATTCCGATTCACACAACGAAGCTGAGGTGGTTTAACGTTTATCAATGAAGAAAATCACCGATCAACCGCCATAGAATATAATGTGAAACAAGAAAACCGGAATAGTACATTCATCAGATTGCCGATACCCAAAATGTGTTGTCTCATATATCTAGATAACAACGTGATGTAGAGACACTATTTATTCGTCTTTGTACCGGTTATGCTCAGGAGAATGACATAGAATCATTATTATCTTGTGCATAGAAGGTGTTGGTCTTGAGTTGAATTACCGTAAACTACATAAATGCTACCTTTCTACCATAGTACTATATATAAAAATTTGTTGTATTGTTGGGAAAATAATGTGATTCAAAAAGTTGTTTTGATCCTGGACAAGGGCACTGAAAACCATTAAAGAGATGTAAATGTATTTTCACACGTAAAGCTTGAAATCTACTGAACCTATATTATTCAATCTGTTTCCTTTAATTAAAAAATTGTAAAATTAAATCGGCGATCGTTATTTATTTTTGGAATGAAGGCGCATTAGGAGACTGTTACCAACAAGTTCTGAGCTGACCTACTTTTGATGAAAATTTCTGGTGATTTTTGATGAAAGTCACTAGCGATTCTGACTTGGGCGGTGCCCATCTTAATATAGGCAGGATTTCAACTGGGGTGGGGATTTCCAAGAGTTCAGTTCGCGTTCGAGTCCTAATGCCTACTGTACTTCGTAGGTCCTGTGACGTTAGTCACACTGCTCATGTTTAGAATTGTTAATACCAAAAAAAAAAAAAAAAATGTGATATCAAAAATAACTGAATAAATATACCAAAACGGCTTGCCATAGTGTAATACCGCATGGCAAATTGTACAACTTATGATACTCGAACAAAGTCGACGAGTAATTATTTCTCTATATATGACCATCTCCTCTGCTGAAAACAACACAATCGGGTTTTGAGTGTATATTTTCATGTATTGGCGAAGAGATGGAGCCCGGTTCAATTCCCTACAGAGTATGAATGGCGGGACAACCATGATCAAATATTCATGTCTGTATTTGGAGATGATCAAATAACTTATTTCCCAATAGTGGTTCATTCGCTGTCCGATTGTACATTAGAGTTTCTGTTTGTCAAATTAGATAATGTGGTTCTACAGAGTTTCCTCCCCAAAAGGAAGTTTAAGGCAGACTTATGTTTCCAGCCTTAGTATATTCATATCCTTTCCATTTTAATTGACGTATGCATCATGCCTTTCAATATTGTTACAGCCGGTCAAGCAAAAGTTATATACTGAAATATATGTATTATAGAACGTATTTCTGACTTCACCACACTCTATTAGCGAGTGATAACTGCATTAGGAAAACTGATTAGGATTAGGAAGACTGCATGAGTTTCCGGTCTTTGTAAACGGATGAAACAGGTGACTTGATTGGCTATCAGGAGATTTAATTATCAGTATGGCCGTGGTGATACATGTACTTGTTAGGATTTGCTGCCAGAATCGACCAATGAAAACGTCGAATTATCTGGGATTTCGAGATAATTATTTTGGACCCCGAGATAAATCGTCCAATGAGAATGCAGAATTATCTCGGATCCCGGGATAATTATCTCGGACCCCGAGATACCCCCGAGATAATCGTCAAAAGAGAATGCAGAATTATCTGAGACCCCGAGATAATCGTCAAAAGAGAATGCAGAATTATCTCGGACCGCGAGATAATCGTCCAATGAGAATGCACAAATTATCTCGGACCCCAAGATAATCGTCCAATAAAAATGCAGAATTATCTCGGACCCGGAGATAATCGACCAATGAAAATGCATAATTATCTCGGACAATTGTATCTTCAACACAAGAAAGCTCGCCGCTCAACTCGACGTATTATCAGGCGAGGCCTTGAAGACTATAAGCTAGCCGCATACCACAGAGGCTGCAAAGATAAGATAGATATGTTTCATTCTAGATATGGCTAAAGCAATAAACATTAGATAAAAGATCGATATAAGAATCTAATAAATAAAATGATTAATAAATAAAGTCTTTAGTCCTTTGTTATGGCATCCATTAAGGCACTCAAAATATGAAAAATAACAAAGATGTGAGAAATATTGAAACGTATTTTCAAGAAATGCTTCACCCATGTCAAAGAGATATAAGAAAGCAAAACATTTTTATAAATATTAGCTAACCAAATTATTTAGGATTTACAATATAATGGGAAATATTTTGAAAATATGTGTGTTTTAATCCTCCAAAAGTAATTTGGGGTTGAATATTCATTATACTGGCTAGACATGTTAGACAGTCATGCAAACCACTAAATCAAGCCCAGTCTCCAATGTTTCCCAAATCTTTCGTTCGGCTTTGGAAGAATATTAACTTTGAACATATAATATTCTCCAGCCTGGCACGACCTCGCAAACCTGTCTGTGACTGAACACTGTGACTGAACACTGGGACTTTCTCAAACACCATGGACACAAAAGGCTGGACAATTCTGTTTGTACAGTTTATGTGTTTTTACCATCAAGAGTGCAAAATATATGTCATATTTTTAATGTCTATGGAGAATTGAAGTAAACAGATTTTCTAAATTCTGAGAATTATCCATCATATCTTTGGTGTTTGCTTGTTTTGCAATGTTTCAATTATAGCATTGTCTTGCCATGTTATAAAACTTTGAGACGGACCAGAAGATTTTTGCATATATATTCTGGGTTTACTGCTATATATGTTTAAAAAGACCTGTCAAGGTGAGGTTGCAAAAATGGATGCCATAAAAAAGGCCTTAATAAATTATATCCTATCAATGCACTCCAGTAATTTAACATTATTAAGCGTCACTCCCCCCCCCCCCTCACCGTGACCATAATCAATGACTTTTAATTTTAATATATTTATAATGGCATTCCTTTAATCAGCTCCGAGTCGATTTCTTGCGTAGAATTTATTTATCTTAGTATGCATGGCGTTGATAGATAATAGCTGTTCCCTTCAATTGGAAAAGAAAATGGCACACACTAATACGGAGATTTCATGGGTTAATTAGGTCGGGGTGTGAGATAATTCTGCATTCTCACTGGACGATTATCTAGGGGTCCGAGATAATCGCGGGGTCCGAGATTTTCTCGGGGTCCGAGATAATCCTGCATTCTCAATGGTCGATCATCTCGGGGTCCGAGATAATTCCACATTCTCATTGGACAATTATCTTGGGGTTCGAGTTAATTTTGAAAAAAAAATTCCATGTCGCTTCTATGCTTCCGTAGATGAGCCCATTCTGCAAGGGCAAGTTTTCCTTGACAATTTTTTTCTTTGTTCACTTGTCAAAAAAAGCTAGTAAGCTACGACCAGCTTTTGAACAAGTGTGAATTGACGAGGAAAAGTTGTCAATTTTTCCTTTCTACACGAGCACTTTTTTCTTGTCATGGAAAAATTGTCAAGGGAATCTTTCCCGTGCAAAACGGGCTTCACACAGTGCCTATATGACACTGCTAAAGGGGATCATGTGTGAGGTGGGTTGGGGAAAACGGGTTGCACGGCGTGTTCGCACGACCAGTGCGATGGAGTGCCGAAGTACATCCTTCCATCAGTCCATCTATTCACCTCCAAATGAATATTATTAAACCGGAGAAATGTGTATCGCATTAATGAAAGAACGTACATGTAATGGACGTATAGATCTAAGAATGCATTTTGTTGGCTCAATGAAAACACGCGACTGTGTTCACTCATTTATGTCAAAGCTTTAGTGATTTCGATCGCATGTCGATTAAATCAAACCCCAAGATGTCCTGTTACTCATGTGTCGGAAGTGTTGAACATATGGTAGTCCAAAAGAAATTTCGAAAATCGATCTGTAACATATCTGTCTGCATTAATAATGTAGATCTGATTCTCCCGTGGCAGGAAATGTCACATATATTCACATGGGGATGGCCTCATAATTTATATAATCAAGAGATGACGTAACTAAATGATACTCACTCAGGGTTTATTTTATGACGATTCCCTCGATACCACGTTACTGGTAATTTGTTAATGCAACATCACGGTTCCATCTAAATACATTTTTCTATCCAGATAACAATAATCCACAGTGAGTTCAATAAAAATCGATGTCACGTTGCAATTTGTTAACAGGATTTTTTTTCTTCAGCTCGCTCTTCTGGAGTTTAATCAGCTGCGATGGTCATCTGTTAAATTAGTCTTTTTCGTGAATAATCGGATTGATTTATCCATGAAGAGAGAGAAATTCTACATTAATCTCCACAAACAATACGAAGAATCCTCGGCTTCCCGCGAAGTTGATTAAATGGAGAACATGTTTGTTCAGATGAATTGTAATTTTGAGTCGTGTATAGCATTGCTTTCATTAGCCTACTATATTACCATTTTATAACAAATCCCTAACAAAGTTAAATATCAAATACTGCGGGCGAAAACGTTTTATATCTAATCATTTTAACAACAAGTTTCAATTTCTGAAAAATATTATCGAGATTGTCGATGCTAGTCATTCATTTGTTAGTTCACAACCACAAAGAAGAACGACGACATAATTTTTTTTCTTCTTGTCGAAGGGTGCTGGTAAGAAACTTATCAAATATTTAAACCTAGCATTTGGTGTTGTGGCATGGGAGGGAGGGGGGGGGGGGATGCCGAGTGACAATAGGGCACATACAATCTGACATCACGAGAATGTCTTATTATTGCACCAAACATCATCAAATATTGCTTTGTGTTACCTCGTCAAGTTTGTAACACCTAAGATTGTGGTCGTATTTCAGCCATATGGTTTATTTGGGGTTGTATTCAAATGCTGTTTAAACAAAAAATATATATTTCCTCTTGAAAAGAGTTATGTGTGATTGAAATGTCAAATCTTTCATAATAATGGTCCTATCTGTCTGAAATTCATTATTTTTGTTATTCGACATTAATGTCATGCCATTACACCAGGATTCGTTTTTTGTATGTCAGTAGGGCATCACTTGGAGCCTTATACAAATGCGAGACACGTTCACCTAAATTATATACAGAACAATGAATCAATCTCACTGATGACAGATAAGCTTATATTCTGTGACCACATGTATGTGAAATGTAAGTTCACAGGCATATTCATTCTTCAGATATCGTGGTACCGGTGTGACGGAAACGGTGGCCCGCTGCATCCAGAGTCCGGGGGGCACTCGCGTCTAGATGTAAGTGTCCCAAGACACTAAGATCTGGATTTAATTGTCCGTCGGGCATTCAGGTCTGGATTTGGATGTCCTGGGACACTGGTTTCCAGGAGACGAAAGTCCTAACCCGGAGCCCAGTGTCCGCCTCGATTACTACTTCCGATTTTTCATCCAATTTACACGTGAACATGTGTACCAGAGAGTAGTATAGAAAGGGGAGTTACAGCGTTATTGACCTACTTCCGACAGGTGGTGCCAACAGTTCATTTCCGTCTGACCTTTGTGAAGTCACTTCCGGTTCCGTTCATGTGTTATAAAATGACCTTTAACCCTGCGCATGATGTCCGCTATTGTGCGCATGGTCACTTCCGATCACGTGACCGGAACCGGGAGTGACCTCACAAAGGTCAACCGAAAGTGACCTGTTGACGTCACCGGTTGAAGGTAGGTGAATAACGCCCTAAGTCCCCCCTCTCTCCGTCTCTTCCTCCTACTCAGGAATATCAGTGAGGACGAAAATGAAATGAAAAAAACAAGATAATTTTAACAAAAAATCTTGAAATTTATGCTAAGAAATAGCCGGGTAGGACTGCATCACACCTAAGGGCTTCCCCTCGTGCTTTCGCGATTCTTTGCTTGTCTCGTGAGAGCTTGTTCACTACAGTGAAGAATACAACATACAGACAGAATTTGTATCCGTTGTTTTAATACACAATACTATGGAATCTTGGTACTTCTTAGTTCTTCAGATAAATTCAACAGAATTTGGCTCTTCGTTAAACCAGTTTGGCGCTTGTGCTCTCCGCACTCCGGGAAATTTTGTTGTCTATTTTCGCAGCAGGTGGAACCAAAATACAGATCCAAATTCTCATAACAAAATACCAAGTAACAATACAAAAAGAACCAAATTGTTCTACGAGGACTGTGTGGAACCAAATATCCTGAGGAACAAAGAATAACCGCGATTTGTGAGAAAGTAAGCATCATGGATAACAAACATGTCCGTTTAAAGATATAATCAGTCACAAATATCGCCAAAGACCCTAAGGCACTCGCAAATTAATTGTTTATTCATGACATATTCTGGATTAAGAAAAAACATGTATGTAGAACACACCGGGTATGTATTCTATGCGTTGGCCTATGGGGGATATCGACTTTTTCCGAGTTTTTCGGGCTTTTCTATATATTTTGGACTATTTTATGCAAACAATTCCTTCTTTAACCCTACAAGGCCTGGGATAGGGACATTCACTACCACCAAACTTTCTGTGCAATCTCCGGAACGACAAAAGAATGAGAGCTGACACTCCGTGAATTTGTAGTTTATCATACACGCTTAAAACTAAAGTGTTGAAACTTTTTTCGTAAAGTGTTGAAATAACCCTTTAAGTGTGTCCACAGGGACACTTAAAGTGCAGCCCCTGTGGACACACTGAAAGGATTATTTCATCACTTTACGAGTAAGTTTCAACACTTTAGCTTTAAGCGTGTATTGGGGTCATTTTGGGCCTACTTGCGTAACATCTCGAGCAGAGGATCACGGGTAAATTCACGGGTAATTTTTCATGCATTTTTTTGGAAAAATTACATGAACACAATTTTCGCAAAATTTGATTAAAACTTCGACCAAGAAAGGTATTTTTTGTAAAATGACGTCACTGTGACGTCATCAAAGCGGCCATCTTGGATTTTTTTTACAGTTTCTTGTACAGGTTGACGCAAAGGTATAGTGTGGTAAGTTTGAGACCCTTTACTTCAAGGGATAAGAACAATAGTTAGTAGTTAGTGAGGGTGGGGGGAGGGGGCCGAATTCGCCCCCCCCCCCTTAGGCCTGGACAGGTCCTAAACATCCCAGGCCAGATAAGGTTAACACAGAATTTCTTTAGATTAACGGCGGAACCTTTGAACCGCGAAATAAAGCTAGCAACCGCAGGGTAAATGTTACTCCGCGGTTTAACCCTATCTGGCCTGGACGATTTGGGGTGTACCGCAGCCCGGGGCGGCGGAAAGTTCCACCCCCTATATATTTTCGCTATCGCTAAGGCTAGAGGGCTGAAACTTACCACACTATATCTCTGGGTCAAGCTCAAATGTAAAATAATCGAAGAAGGCCGCCATTATGACGTCACTGTGACGTCATTTTCAACAGAGCATTTTTGGACGATTTTTCGGTCAAAATCTTCGATTTTTTTTTTTGTTTTTTTCTCCGCAAAAAATGCATGATAAATTAGTAAATAATAATCTGATATGAACTAAATTAAGTTTTACCCAGTTTTCCGTACAGAAAAGCAACAATTTTGAAGAAATATGACGGAAACATCACTTTTCTGGTACCCCCACATGGCCGCCATTTTTAATTTACCCATGACCCTCTGCTCGGAGGGTCATGCAAATTGGCTCAAAATGACCTCAATATGATAATCTAAAAAGTCGCGGAGTTTCAGCTCTCCAATTTTTTGTCGTTCCGGAGATACGAGCAAGAAACCAACAGGGTTGGTATAGGGTTAAAAGTTACTTCGCGGTTTAAAGGTTTACTCGATGGTTTAAAGGTTTACTCTGCGGTTTAACGGTGTAAACGTTTCCAGAGTTTGTTTGGTTTTCGTTGAAAAAAAAACAAAAAAAAACGATAAAATCATTTATGACGACGTTACTAGAAATGACAAAAATGTGAACAAAACATGTGATAAACTCAAATCTGTTTATAGAAAATAGACGACAATCAAGAACATCCCCAAGAAAGGCAGAAAATGTAATAAAAACAATGTAAAAAAATCGATGTCCCCTATATGTCACCCTAATTCTTTAATGCCCTTTATGGACCATCGTTATCCAAGCTTGGATTGAATAGGTAATAAATATACCCGGTGTACGTCATGAATACACCATTACTTTGCAAGCGCCTTAGGTTGAACTTCCGGTAATGTATACATACAATTAGCCATAAATGAAGTCTACAAAATATATTAATTGTGGGTCACAAGGACTCACTTTTCGCGTTTCTATGTAAATGGGTTATACCAAAAAAGAATAATGTCTCGTTCAAACAATCATCCCGGTGAAAACGTTTGCACTTGGGTGGAAACTTCGGATTGGAAAAGGTTTTCACTCGGGTGAAAACTAAACTGAAAAAAATATATACCAAACTAAAATTAATAGCATGTCGTATATGGGCCACCGTAAGGATGTACATTGACTTAAATACATAAAATTAGTATTCCTAAAAAAAAAATATATATTTAACAAAAATGTGACGGTATAACTTTACAAGACGTACAAAAGCTGTACATGAGAAATCCAGAAAATCAAACATTTTCCACTGACCCCGACTAGGATCGAACCCACAATCTTACCTTCTGCTGTACTGTCCACCGTCCATGCCTTTATCCACTGCACCACCGATTTGCTGGCCGAACCTCTGTTCAGAATTTCTAGCCTTTACTATTCCTTTAGTTTCATATATAGGTCAACCGGACTCTGAGGTATGCCGGACTCTGAGGACTTCCATAGCTGTGGAAGCGCCCATAGTCCGCCAGATGCCATGGTCCGGGCCCTATATATATGAGAAGGGACATTCCTGTCTAGATTTCAGTGACCCGGACACCAACGATATCAGGACCATGGTTTCTGCTGATAGGGGGACAATTGTTTCCGAGGGAGGACTTTTGTATCTGGATCTGGGTGCCCTTCGGGCACCCAGATCCAGATACCATGGTCCCCGGACCCTCATATCTGGCGGACCACCATTGCTTCCACACCGGTAACGAGAAAACGGAGACGGATGGACAGAATTACGGAGGTACAGCATGTTGAAGTCGCGTGTTACAACTTTCCCCAGAATAAATCAGTAACTTCTTAGCTGATGTAGCATACACACCGACAGTCATTCTCAGTTTCATCCAATCATCGAGCTCCAGTCATTATTCCTTCATACCTGGGCATACAAACAAATGTGAAGATTGGGATGACGTTATTCGTTTATGCTTACCTAGAGGAATTTCAGTTGTTTCACTTTTCACTGTGGTGTCGTCCTCCTGCCCGCCTCCAGCAATTTTGAAATAGATTTGTATTTCTCCTTTTGCTTGCCCCTTATTATTTGTTTTAAAATATAGTGTCTGTATGATATCAAGTCAGCTGAGAAATGAAACATTTCGTCGAGGTGGTGGTCCGCGAAACCCGTATGAGATGCGGCCCTGAATTACAATTTCAAAACAATTTCCTTTATGTATCTGTTTAAGTAAATTTTATATCTACGAAAGCCCATGCGAGAAGGTAGTCTTGAAGGTGCTAACCTTCCTGACGTCTTCTGATATATTTTTTTTTTGCAAATTAAGTTTTGTATAGTGTATTTAGAATTGAAATGATATTTCTTTCATTGGGAAGTACTGGTGTCTCCAAACCATTGTCTGGGGAGATATCGTACCATCACGAGTTGATTGAAATTTGAAGGACCGCTTTCCGTTGTTCGATATGAAAATCCCGTTAGCCGTCTGAAGAACAAGATACGGAGCGTCTTTAAATTCCTCAATGTGACCGTGTCAGGTCGTGACTTTGCATGCATGATGGCCAAACGTGACGAAAGATACCATCGCCCAGTGTCTAAAGTAGATGTTTCAAATGTTACGGGAGGCACAAAAATTTACAAATTTGTGATAAATGCCTTCGAATTATTTGACCGTTTGCTTTTAGTTCGAAACGAAACTAATATGAGTGAAACAGTTTAACTCCCTCTGTACCGGTATTTTTAACAGTTCCAAGCTGATAACAACACCGTTATGAACATGGACGAAACGAAAATATACTTACTATCGCCTACGCAGCTGCAAAGACGATACTCCAAGCTTTCGAACAAGATATAATATGATGAAAATTGTTGTTTAGAAATTCTTCATTTTTGTATGCCAATACCAGGCAATCACTGAAATATATTTCTATCGGTACAATTGTTCCGATACGATAGGGAGAGGGTTAAGGTCAATTCTTCCTCCGATGAGTAATGTTTGTCTTTTTACAATAAGAAATGTGCCGTAGACATGTGGTAAATTATGTATTAAGAAAGCTCATAATTTACACAAATATTAAGTTGGTTGCGTGTCGCGCATACGTTCAGTGTTAATTATAAAGTTATTATCGACAGATTAACCCTATCTGCCCTTGGCGATTTTGGACCTGTCCAGGCCTGGAGAGGCCATTTCCGTCCCCCTAAACATTTTAGGGTCAAGCTCTACTAGAAAATATGTGGAAAATATCCAAGATGGCCGCCATTATGACGTCACAGTGACGTCATTTTCAAAAAAGGCATTATTTTGACGATTTGTCATTCAGATAAAAAAAAATATTATTTATGTTTTCTTCGCAAACACTCCATGATCAATTAGTAAAATGTAACGGTTATAGAGTGCCCCCCATTCGTTAAACCACGGCAGAACACCCGGGGTAAGATTCTACAGGGAACTCCGCCAGCGAACGATGAGCCAGGAACTGAACAGTGAAAATTCGATATCGTCCAGTAAATTAACCAGAGAGAGTTGACGGCTGGATTTCACAGATTAAGCCTGCTTCGTATCATGGTTTACGCCTCCATAGCCATATTTCCGTGGGGAAGTCCAGTTAGACTGATCGAGCGAGTCTTGCAAACTCTGACGGAAAACACCGAAAGACGGAGAGTTTCGTGATAATAGTGAATCGATGGCGCTACGAGTTGAATCGTATTTTCATCCCGGCGAACTGGAGAACTTCCTACCGATTTCTACAAGTGAATAGATGGCACTGCTACTTGAATCGTATTTTCATCCGGGCGAACGTAACCACTTCCTACCTCCAGCCCAGAAGAAGAGAGAGTCTATATCAGCTCGTGTTCCCGCCAATTCGATGCAGTTGGATAGATTTTTTTAGGTGAGACCATCGCCTGTCTTGTACAGAGAACAAATTTGTATGATAATGTGTTGTTGATAAGATAAATTTGTATTTACCAACTGCCGGGGGCCGTGATGGAGACCGGGGCATTGTTTACACTGATTTAGTACTGCCTTAGATATACAATGTTTGCCTGCAAATTTGATTGGTGCTTGGACATCTGTGATGCCTCTGTGAAGGTCAGGCAGCAGAAAGACCGCGTATTTTCTATGGTAGTATTAGGGTTAGCGGAGATATACAATGTTTGCCTGCAAACCTGATTGGAACTCGGACATCTTGATGCCTCTGTGAAGGTCTAACAGCAGAAAGGCTGCGTATTTTCTGTAGTCGAGTTATGGACAGCGGATTCACAACGCTTGCATGCAAACTTGATTGGAACTTGGACATCTTTGATGCCCCTGTGAAGGTCAGACAGCAGAAAGGCCGCGTATTTTCTGATTTAGCTTTAGAAATAGGGACAGCACAAGTCGTTTTTCACCGGTAGGGTGTAAAATCTCGAGAAGAGGTGTACGACTGACACTAACTTAAAGCCAAGGTCCCCAACATAATAAATATAACGTCCCCTAAAATATTATATGTATGAGTCAGTGCTTGGACAGCGCCGGTACAGTGCCAGGACAGTGTTGGGACAGTGTCAGGACAGCGCCCGTCAGTGCCGAGAAAGTGTCGAGGCAGCACCGGGTCAGTACCAATGCAGCACCGGGACAATGCTGAGACAGTGCCAGTACAGGGTTGGGACAGTGTCCGGCAGTGCCGGGGCAGCACCGGGACATTGTCGGGACAGTATCGGGGCCGCGCCAGGGCAGCGCCAGGAGGGTGCCGGGGCAGCACCGGGACAGTGTCAGGACAGTTCCGGGGCAGTGCCAGGACAGAGCTGAGACAGCACTAGGGCAGCGGGACAGTACTAATTCCTCACGAAGCAGGACCGGACAGGACCAGGGCAGCAACAGGCAACGACTTGAGGGAAGGTTGAGCCCTACATCTGTAGACTCGCTCCAACGACTTGAGGGAAGCTTGAGCCCAACCTCCATAGACTCGCCCCAACGATGTAACGTGGGTACGGGGCCAGCAGCCAGGCCGCCCCTCCATCTAACGACTTTCCATTAGGAGGGGCCAGGAACCAGGCCGCCCCTTACGCGCCACATATATTAATTGTTTCTCTATTAAAAGATAAATGTAACTGTATGTATATATATTTCTAACTCAGCATTATTCTTAGGCCTCCCGCCTGAGCCACATGGTTAACATATCTTATGTATATCGCACCTATGCTGAATACAACATTGTATACCTTTATATTTGTCTCAGTCATCTTGCAGGTTGTCATCTTCCCTGTTCGGTGATCTCCACTAGTGACGGGGTTCCTTTATTGACAGCCAGGATCAGTGACAGATCGATCCCAGTACTTGTAAATAATCGTGTTGGTGACCTAATCTCGCTACGGCACAAGTTACACAAAAACTGGTGGCAGTGGTGGGATTAGCTTGATCTAGAAGGGTAGAACACCGCACAGCAAATGATGGCAGACCGAGACGAACGGACGACACCATTATCCTGGGGAACGATGGCAACGTAGAGATTAGATCGAGTGGTCTAAGGCGCTTCGCTGGTGACCACTAGCCATACACCGCTGAAACGGAACGGGTTCGAGCCCAGCTTGTCCCTGTGTGAAAGTTTGTCATTTACTTGCCGAAGAGCAGTGGTTCTCTCCGGGTTCTCCGGCTTCCTCCACCCGTCAAACTGACTTGTCACCATATGAGTGAAACAAATTTGAGTGTGACATTAAGCCAAATCACCCCCCCGTAGCTGGGCTTCGGGCACTGTTGGACAAGGAAGGCCTACCGAATAGAGAATCACCTAGCCCAGCCTCCATGATGGCCGAGGGAGATGGAGCCCTGAAACTTAGAGAACCGACTTCATTGCTGTCTACGCCCACTGTTGTGGAGATTGAGACACCGATGATTATTCGTATGTTATTAGACGGCCTGAGAAGTTTGGAGGCGAGAATGCATACCATGCAAACGACGATCGACCAGACGACAATGGAAACACCGGTCCTTACATCAACTCCAAGAGAGGCAGACGAGAATATCACCAGGGTTACGACCGCCATGCAGTCTATGCCAGAGAGGTGAGACGATCAGGCCATGATCACGTCCACTGGGACCACTCCCGTTGGGCACACCGGTTTTCGTTAGATCACTGAAGTTAAGCTACGTTGATCCCGGTCAATACTTAGATGGGTGACCGAGTGCTGTACTAGCTGGCTGATTAGTGTCCAGGATAATAGGAACTGTGAACACTCTCGTGTTCTGGCACATGTAGCCACCGTCGTGATATGATTGAAAAAAAAATGTTGAAAACGACGTTAAATCCTACTCACTCACTCACTCACTCCCCATTAAGCGATTGTAAAGGCCTCAACGTATGATGGGAGTACACCTTGGAGTGATTACCTCGTCCACTCCGAGCATTGTGCCGCCTTGAATGTGTGGACGGCCGAACAGAGGGGACAGCAAATAGCCGTAGCGTTGAGGGGATCGACCCAGCGAGTGCCCTCCAGCCTTAAGATGAAGCCAGGTGAAGCTAATTTCACGAGACTGCAAGAGAGAGACGATTTGCTTCGGCAAATCAGACTGATTTATATAAATCACATCTGAATTTCCGACGACGTCAGCGAGGTGAAGCTCTACCAGAACTGGGACAGGCCCTTGTACGTCTCAGCCAGATGGCCTATCCAGATGCCACAGATGTGCTCCAAGATACTTTAGCCCGTGACCAATTCTTCGAGTCCATTGGAGAAGACCTACGATTTAAGCCCTGGCAATATCATCCTAAGACCTTAGATGAGGCAGTCCATGCAGCCGTGGAGGTGGAAGCCTTCCAAGATGTTCAACGACGACCCACAGCTTGAGCGGCAGCGGGGAAAGATGTCCCAGATTCTGAGGAAGTCGAAACCAAAAATGTCGTTTACGGGCCGAAATCACTGTCCTTAAGGAAGTGATTGAGCAAAACTCCGGGCAGAGGGGACAATCAAATGTGAGACGAGGTTGAGGGAACGTGCGTCCTTCACGACGAGCCGGGTGTGGAGAGGACGACCTGTACCTCGCGGCCTGCCCGAAGCGATCGCCTTCCCGGCTGAGAGGACGACAGCCGAGACCCGAAACTCAGCAGTCAAAACCAGCTACCCATGCTGCGGGAGAAGCCGAAATATACCTGCCAGCCAGCTTAGGATCAACGAAATTGATGTTTTGTGTCGACACTGATGCGTCTATGTCCCTGATGAGCCGCCGGATTTGGTAGAAGTTAGACCCTTACCTTCGAGATCCATTGTCCCCATCTGTCAAGAGTGGTCAATGGCTCCGATATGCCACTACTGAGTGAGGCGACTTCAAGGTGACTAAAGAAGAAGCGACGTGGAAGCAGCGCATGGCTGTGGGCGAACGATCCGCCGACGCCAGCCGATGGCATCCTCGGTTACGACTTCTTCCCCCAACATGAGTGTATGATTGATGCTGAAAATCACCAGATCCTCCTCGGTGAGAGGTACGTCCAATGCTGCGTCGTGGGAACATTCAGCAGCCAGTCTGCCGAGGGCGAGAAAGACAGCAGGTGCTAGAGCTATAACCCGGACAGCCCTGAATGAGGAATTTGCGGCTGCCCAAACTGCGGATTACGCCTTGTTTTCAGTAATCGAGTGGGTACAGGCCGGGACGAGACCGTCCTGAGACGATGTGCCCCATTGCAGCAAAGGGACCAAGAAATGTGGAGAGTGTTTGATACATTGACTCTTGGATGGCGACATCCTGGTTCGCTGAGTACACGGCAGACGGGGCCAGCGAAGCGCCGATTGCTGGTGGTGGCATATTCGCTTCAGGAGAGGATACTATGGAAGAGCCACCACCGTCCATACGAGGGACATGCAGGGGTAATAAGGACGTTGAACAGGATTCAACGAGTCAGCGACGGGTGATTCACGTCTGCTTCAAAGCTAGCAAGAAGACAGCTGAAGAAAACATCACAGAGTCCAAGAACAATGTGGGGGTAGACCTGTCGGTGACCGAGCTGGTCTCAGAAGATCCGTATGTTGTGAGGTATGCACCGGTGCTTGGACATCTGTGATGCCCCTGTGAAGGTCAGGCAGCAGAAAGGCCGCGTATTTTCTATGATAGTATTAGGGTTAGCGGAGATATACAATGTTTGCCTGCAAACCTGATTGGAACTCGGACATCTTTGATGCCTCTGTGAAGGTCTAACAGCAGAAAGGCTGCGTATTTTCTGTAGTCGAGTTATGGACAGCGGATTCACAATGCTTGCATGCAAACTTGATTGGAACTTGGACATCTTTGATGCCCCTGTGAAGGTCAGACAGCAGAAAGGCCGCGTATTTTCTGATTTAGCTTTAGAAATAGGGACAGCACAAGTCGTTTTTCACCGGTAGGGTGTAAAATCTCGAGAAGAGGTGTACGACTGACACTAACTTAAAGCCAAGGTCCCCAACATAATAAATATAATGTCCCCTAAAATATTATATGTATGAGTCAGTGCTTGGACAGCGCCGGTACAGTGCCAGGACAGTGTTGGGACAGTGTCAGGACAACGCCCGTCAGTGCCGAGAAAGTGTCGAGGCAGCACCGGGTCAGTGCCAATGCAGCACCGGGACAATGCTGAGACAGTGCCAGTACAGGGTTGGGACAGTGTCCGGCAGTGCCGGGGCAGCACCGGGACATTGTCGGGACAGTATCGGGGCCGTGCCAGGACAGCGCCAGGAGGGTGCCGGGGCAGCACCGGAACAGTGTCAGAACAGTTCCGGGGCAGTGCCAGGACAGCGCTGAGACAGCACTAGGGCAGTGGGACAGTACTAATTCCTCACGAAGCAGGACCGGACAGGACCAGGGCAGCAACAGGCAACGACTTGAGGGAAGGTTGAGCCCTACATCTGTAGACTCGCTCCAACGACTTGAGGGAAGCTTGAGCCCAACCTCCATAGACTCGCCCGAACGATGTATCCTGGGTACGGGGCCAGCAGCCAGGCCGCCCCTCCATCTAACGACTTTCCATTAGGAGGGGCCAGCAACCAGGCCGCCCCTTACGCGCCACATATATTAATTGTTTCTCTATTAAAAGATAACTGTAACTGTATGTATATATATTTCTAACTCAGCATTATTCGTAGGCCTCCCGCCTGAGCCACATGGTTCACATATCTTATGTATATCGCACCTATGCTGAATACAACATTGTATACCTTTATATTTGTCTCAGTCATCTTGCAGGTTGTCATCTCCCCTGTTCGGTGATCTCCACTAGTGACGGGGTTCCTTTATTGATAGCCAGGATCAGTGACAGATCGATCCCAGTACTTGTAAATAATCGTTTTGGTGACCTAATCTCGCTACGGCACAAGTTACACAAAAACTGGTGGCAGTGGTGGGATTAGCTTGATCTAGAAGGGTAGAACACCGCACAGCAAATGATGGCAGACCGAGACGAACGGACGACACCATTATCCTGGGCAACGATGGCAACGTAGAGATTAGATCGAGTGGTCTAAGGCGCTTCGCTGGTGACCACTAGCCATACACCGCTGAAACGGAACGGGTTCGAGCCCAGCTTGTCCCTGTGTGAAAGTTTGTCATTTACTTGCCGAAGAGCTTCCTCCACCCGTCAAACTGACTTGTCACCATATGAGTGAAACAAATTTGAGTGTGACATTAAGCCAAATCACCCCCTCCCCCCCGTAGCTGGGCTTCGGGCACTGTTGGACAAGGAAGGCCTACCGAATAGAGAATCACCTAGCCCAGCCTCCATGATGGCCGAGGGAGATGGAGCCCTGAAACTTAGAGAACCGACTTCATTGCTGTCTACGCCCACTGTTGTGGAGATTGAGACACCGATGATTATTCGTATGTTATTAGACGGCCTGAGAAGTTTGGAGGCGAGAATGCATACCATGCAAACGACGATCGACCAGACGACAATGGAAACACCGGTCCTTACATCAACTCCAAGAGAGGCAGACGAGAATATCACCAGGGTTACGACCGCCATGCAGTCTATGCCAGAGAGGTGAGACGATCAGGCCATGATCACGTCCACTGGGACCACTCCCGTTGGGCACACCGGTTTTCGTTAGATCACTGAAGTTAAGCTACGTTGATCCCGGTCAATACTTAGATGGGTGATCGAGTGCTGTACTAGCTGGCTGATTAGTGTCCAGGATAATAGGAACTGTGAACACTCTCGTGTTCTGGCACATGTAGCCACCGTCGTGATATGATTGAAAAAAAAATGTTGAAAACGACGTTAAATCCTACTCACTCACTCACTCCCCATTAAGCGATTGTAAAGGCCTCAACGTATGATGGGAGTACACCTTGGAGTGATTACCTCGTCCACTCCGAGCATTGTGCCGCCTTGAATGTGTGGACGGCCGAACAGAGGGGACAGCAAATAGCCGTAGCGTTGAGGGGATCGACCCAGCGAGTGCCCTCCAGCCTTAAGATGAAGCCAGGTGAAGCTAATTTCACGAGACTGCAAGAGAGAGACGATTTGCTTCGGCAAATCAGACTGATTTATATAAATCACATCTGAATTTCCGACGACGTCAGCGAGGTGAAGCTCTACCAGAACTGGGACAGGCCCTTGTACGTCTCAGCCAGATGGCCTATCCAGATGCCACAGATGTGCTCCAAGATACTTTAGCCCGTGACCAATTCTTCGAGTCCATTGGAGAAGACCTACGATTTAAGCCCTGGCAATATCATCCTAAGACCTTAGATGAGGCAATCCATGCAGCCGTGGAGGTGGAAGCCTTCCAAGATGCTCAACGACGACCCACAGCTTGAGCGGCAGCGGGGAAAGATGTCCCAGATTCTGAGGAAGTCGAAACCAAAAATACCGTTTACGGGCCGAAATCACTGTCCTTAAGGAAGAGACTGAGCAAAACTTCGGGCAGAGGGGACAATCAAATGTGAGACGAGGTTGAGGGAACGTGCGTCCTTCACGACGAGCCGGGTGTAGAGAGGACGACCTGTACCTCGCGGCCTGCCCGAAGCGATCGCCTTCCCGGCTGAGAGGACGACAGCCGAGACCCGAAACTCAGCAGTCAAAACCAGCTACCCATGCTGCGGGAGAAGCCGAAATATACCTGCCAGCCAGCTTATGATCAACGAAATTGATGTTTTGTGTCGACACTGATGCGTCTATGTCCCTGATGAGCCGCCGGATTTGGTAGAATTACAAGCGTCTAGTCCGTCATTCATAATCCAGCCGTCGTCCATTAGAGAATATCCGCGTCCATAATCCAAAGACCTATTTCATATTCCATATAACAGTATTAGCACCAAATTCAAAAAGACAATCATAGTATACATAAACATAAGCTTGTTTCCTGCAAGAGAGAAGCGGTCAACAGTTTTCAATGATGCCGGCAAGACATCATGATGTTCCAAAAATATCAAATCCGTATCGCTGATCAGTATTCTTAATCCATAATATTCGTTGTAAAGTCGTCATCTAAAGAATGATGTATCTCAGTCACGCTTTGATTGTGACTGTTCATATGAGTACCATGAGGATCTTGAAGTACATGGGTTCATACGGCCCTAGCCCCGGGTTAAGCGGAATTAGACACAAGTTACGAAACGTAGCGCCATAGATCTTGCACGCTACGTTCGTATTTTGCTATCAGCATGCGATATGTATCGCCAAATTTGAGAAACTTTGAGTGGAGGCGCTTGGTGGAATAGCCCTACTTCGAGATCCATTGTCCCCATCTGTCAGAGTGGTCAATGGCTCCGATATGCCACTACTAAGTGAGGCGACTTCAAGGTGACTAAAGAAGAAGCGACGTGGAAGCAGCGCATGGCTTTGGGCGAACGACCCGCCGACGCCAGCCGACGCCATCCTCGGTTACGAATTCTTCGCCCGACATGAGTGTATGATTGATGCTGAAAATCACCAGATCCTCCTCGGTGAGAGGTACGTCCAATGCTGCGTCGTGGGAACATTCAGCAGCCAGTCTGCCGAGGGCGAGAAAGACAACAGGTGCTAGAGCTATAACCCGGACAGCCCTGAATGAGGAATTTGCGGCTGCCCAAACTGCGGATTACGCCTTGTTTTCAGTAATCGAGTGGGTACAGGCAGGGACGAGACCGTCCTGAGACGATGTGCCCCATTGCAGCAAAGGGGCCAAGAAATGTGGAGAGTGTTTGATACATTGACTCGCTGAGTACACGGCAGACGGGGCCAGCGAAGCCCCGATTGCTGGTGGTGGCATATTCGCTTCAGGAGAGGATACTATGGAAGAGCCACCACCGTCCATACGAGGGACATGCAGGGGTAATAAGGACGTTGAACAGGATTCAACGGGTGCATACCTGGGCTATACCTAGATGACTGGCAGTTGTGTGGCAGATGTGACGCATGCAACGGCCGGAAGAAGACAAGTCAGCGACGGGTGATTCACGTCTGCTTCAAAGCTAGCAAGCAGACAGCTGAAGAAAACATCACAGAGTCCAAGAACAATGTGGGGGTAGACCTGTCGGTGACCGAGCTGGTCTCAGAAGATCCGTATGTTGTGAGGTATGCACCAGTTGCCTCGGCCGGCAGAGGAAGGTCGGCAAGGGGATACCTCACGTATCTTCCAGGGGAAGGAATATTCGGCGTTCAGCATGGCATAGGGATTAAGAGCTGGAACCACGGGGGATTCCTGAGAGTAACCCCGAAGACATGGACTTAAATAAAGAAGCAGAGGCTGACGAGAGCCCTGTGAACGTGACATTCTGTGGTCGCAGCGTGGTTCAGCCACGGAGGTTTCGAGATTATGTCATGCCTTGCCAGTATGAACAGAGGAAGCCAGACGCTGTCCAGGTGCGGACCTGGCAGGCAAGATGGCGACACCGACCGCTGCATTGACGGAGGACAGGAATCCACAGAAAGGAGTCCAATCAGCACCTACTGTGAACTATTCAAGCCGCCAGCGACTGGGTGGTTTGTAATTTGCTGATTCCAGCAAAGATACAAGAAAGGGTTCATTGTCATCGAAAACTTTCGTTGTGGAGAATGGTCGCCACGACGAGGACGTCTGTTTTTCAAAGGCGGAGGTAGTGTAACGATTAGTGTCCCCATTCGTTAAACCACCGCAGAACATCCGGGGTAGGATTCTACAGGGAACTCCGCCAGTCAACGATGAATCAGGAAGTGAAGATTGAAACTTTAATGTCGTCCAGTAAATTAACCAGAGAGTTGACGGTTGGAATTTACAGGTTAAGTCTGTTTCGTATTGTGGTTTAAGCTTCCATAGCCATATTTTCCCGGGGAAGTCCAGTTAGACTGATCGAGTGAGTCTTGCAAACTCTGACGAAAAGCCTCGAAAGACGGAGAGTTTCGTGGTAATAGTGAATCGACGGCGAAGAGAGTTGTATCGTATTTTCATATGGGCGAACGGGACCACTTCCTACCTTCAGCCCAGAAGAGCGGTACGATTCCTACAATTGAATAGATGGCGCTGCGACTTGAATCTTATTTTCATCCGGTCGAACGGGGTCACTTCCTACCTCCAGTCCAGAAGAAGTGTGCTGTAACATGTTTACTGTTCTAATTTTGACTGTCGCTCTCCCGCAACAAGAGCGCTCTCCCGCGTTGGAGGTGTGTTTTGGTACCTCTCAGTTTGTCGAATGATAACTACTGAAGTAATTTGTTGTCACGAAAATAGCGAACCACAGTGTAAGTAATTAGAGTTTAGTGACTGTTAACTGTGTGATCATGAACACTATGATGTCCACAAAATATCTGTTAACATCTCTGACTGGAAATAAGACTCTAAAGGCTCTAATGATTACTTTATAGTCCAAGTGAATTAGCAACAACAACACTTGCGCACGTGTTGACATACTTTTATTGCACAGGTGGTTACACACTAACTGTTCAGAATTTAATGGTCAGTATGCCGCTTTGTAATCAAGATTATCAGTCTGATTTTATGTAGTTCATAAATTTGTGAAATTATCTAGTTATATATGCGTTGTTAGCGCTAAACCATTATGGTGAGTAATGGACGTTCAGTCCTAATACACAAGCTCTGTCTATCAGTTATCGATTCAAGGGGAACAACTCTTACTGGCATAATTCACCCAGCTCAGTTTCCAAGATACTGAATGTTAGTGAACTTGAACGATTTGTTTTTGCGATACTTTCAATCGTTATTTTCTTCTTGTTACAGCTTTTTACCCTTCAATATACCAGAGTTCCATTACAACATTAAACCAGTTGGAATTCAATTCTCCGGTGTTGACTTTTCAACTTTATTGGGGCTCGAGGGTTATATTCGCTGTTATTCTCCAGAGAAGAGACAGTACAAGAAGGGAGAGTCTATATCAGTTCGTGTTCCCGCCAATTTGATGCAGTTGGATAGATTTTTTTGAGGTGAGTGATGAGACCATTGCCTGTCTTGTGCAGAGAACAAACTTGTAGGATAATTTGTTGATGTTGTAGATAGGATAAATTTGTATTTGCCGGTGGCCGTCACTGGAGACAGGGACACAGATTTAGCACTATCTTAGATATACAACATTTGCCTGCGAAGTTGATTGGAGCTTAGACATCTTTGATGCCCCTGCGTAGGTCAGACAGCAGAAAGGCTGCTTATTTTCTGTAATCGAGTTAGGGCCAGCGGGTTCACAACGCTTGCATGCAAACTTGATTGGAACTCGGGCATCTTTGATGCCCCTGTGAAGGTCAGACAGCAGAAAGGCCGCGTAAAAGTGATGAGTAAACGTTGGTTCGACGCACACAATTAACAAATTCATGGAGCCTACAGAACGGCTTCCTATTGAAGCAGACATCGGTATCTATTGTTGGCCCGATCATTCTTTCTCCAAAATTAATTTGTTTACAAAGAGTGACTCACGATGAATGAATTAACTAAATGCAACATAACAAATAAAAAAAAGGGAATCTCCCGGATTTTATGGCTTGCCGATACAATTTTATATGTGTTTTTGGAACGATTTTTGACAATTAGTTTTTCGCTCAGCAAATTAATAATTATAAAATCGGAATATTATTTTAGTATTTCAGGTACATATCCTTCCTACCAAAATGAGGAGAAAATCAGAAAACTTATTCAATGAATTAGCTTTACTATAATAATTATATTTAATTATATCAACATATATAGTGTTGATAGGTAATGGAAAGCTACATTAAATCCTATTTACTCACTTTAGCGCTTCCACATACCTTTGCCGGAAAGACAGTAACATACAGAGTCTGCCACAATGGCTGGGGCATTGGTAAAACAAATTGGAAACTTTGACAGAACAGTGTAATTCTGGCGATTTAGATTGATTCTTGAGTATTTCTTTTGACGGTTCATGAATCTTCGAAGGATTACCTGTTTCCTTAATCTATGCAAATTCCTGGTGACGGCAATGCAAATGAAAAAAATGTTTCTCTTGAGAAAGTGGCACTGGTAACAATTTTGAATTAAACGAGAGATCCTGAAGGATCTTGGCGCCCACCATTGTCCGATAATTGTAAGCTAATGACAAGAAGATCTTTTTGTCCATTGTTACTAAGAACAAACGAATGACTTGTAATTTTGTTTGCATAATTTCCAATTTGAGCGAAAAACATCGAAAAAGGGACACTGGAAAACACCAAGATATTATCTTTCTAAGTTTCAGGAGTTTCAAGATTTCTAGAAACTGTACTTGATGTCGGTTGTTATAGTAGAAGTGAATAAGCAAAGTTAGTCTGAAAGTGAATGTCCAGAGGATCCTTCATTTTCGTTTTGTAGTATTTTTTGTCGCACGTGTCATCATTGAGTACTAGAAGCGAAGACAGATCTCTTCGACACTTTCACATGAGCTATGAAACATACTTAAGATTTTATAATGAGGAACGAATGCTATTTGTGTTCTGTTTGCTGGGCTAGTTTGAGTTATCTCTTTTAAGATACCATGCTCGAAAATAGTAAGATGGTACAAAACTTAACACTGAAGGGATCCGGTCTGTGCAGTAATGTTGAAAATTTGAAAGTGTCTGAATCCTGAGTATCTCTCTTGGATCGAAACACGCAATAGTCTACAGTTGTCGAGTTGTGACGTTGTGTCACAAGAGTGACGTCCTTTCGTGTAGCCGACCCGTCGGCAGACGAAACGCAGTTCACTTGCAATGGCATGGACTAAAGTAAACTGATTTAAAATTTGAAGGCATACATTTTAATTCGGAATCATTTGAACTCCTTGATATAGAAGGTGAAGGTATGGCTATTTCTATAGTCAATATATAGAATATGCCCCACCGTTTGATCCGCCTACTCTTGTGATGCAACGTCACAACTCTGAAATACCGTATTAATTTGAAGCGTAAACAAAAAAGTTATCTTGCACAACTAGGCCCCATGTGGGACATGTGTACCAAATTTCAGAAAGATCCATGAAGTATTTCGTGAGAATTCACGATAACAATGTTTCAAGAAGAAATTCAAGTTGGCCACCTGGTGGCCATATTGGATTTACGAATCGGACCAAAAAAGGTATCTTGCGCAACTGGACCACAAGGGGAACCTGTGTACCAAATTGGAGCAATATCTGGCCAGTACTTCTGGAGAAATCACTATAAAGTTTCATCGGGAAATCCAAGCTGGCCGCCTGGTGGCCACACTGGATTTTCGAATCGGACCAGAAAAGGTATCTTGCACAACTAGACACCAAGGGGAACCGGTGTACCAAATTTGAGAAAGATCCATGCGGTAGTTCATGAGAAATCGCAATAACAAAGTTTCATGGGGAAATCCAAGATGGCCCCCTGGTGGTCATATTGGATTTTGGAATCGGACCAGGAAAGGTACCTTGCACAAGTAGACCACAAGGGGAACCTGTGTACCAAATTTGAGAAAGATCCACGCAGTACTTCTGGAGAAATCACGATAAAGTTTCATGGGGAAATCCAAGATAGCCGCCTGGTAGCCATACTGGATTTTCGAATCGGACCAGAAAAGGTATCTTGCACAACTAGACACCAAGGGGAACCAGTGTACCAAGTTTGAGAAAGATCCATGCGGTAGTTCCTGAGAAATCGCAATAACAAAATTTCATGGGGAAATCCAAGATGGCCCCCTGGTGGCCATATTGGATTTGGAATCGGACCAGGAAAGTTATCTTGCACAAGTAGACCACAAGGGGAACCTGTGTACCAAATTTGACAAAGATCCATGTAGTAGTTCCTGTGAAATGACGATAACAAAATTTCATGGGAAACTTCAAAATGGCCGCCTGGTGGCCATATTGGATTTTCGAATCGGGCCAAAAAGTTATCATGCACAACTAGACCCCATGGGGAATCTGTGTACCAAATTTGTGAAAGATCCATGCAGTACTTCCTGAGAAATCACGATAACAAATGTTCATGGGGAAATCCAAGATGGCTGCCTGGTGGCCATATTGGATTTTCGAAACGGACCGAAAAAGACATCCTGCACAACCAGACGCCATGGGGAACCTGTGTACCAAATTTGAGAAAGATCCATGCAGTACTTCCTGAGAAATCACAATAACAAATGTTCATGGGGAAATCCGAGATGGCTGCCTGTTGGCCATATTGGATTTTCGAACCGGACCTGAAAAGGTATCTTGCACAAGTAGACCCCAAGGGCAACCAGTGTACCAAATTTGAGAAAGATGTATGCAGTAGTTCCTGAGAAATCGCGATAACAAGGTTTCATGGAGAAATCCAAGATGGCCGCCTTGTGTCCATATTGGATTTTCGAATCGGACCAGAAAAGGTATCTTGCACAACTAGACCCCAAGCGGAACCTGTGTACCAAATTTGAGAAAGATCCATGAAGCAGTTCCTGAGAAATCACGATAACAAAGGTTCATGGGGAAATCCAAGATGGCTGCCTGGTGGTCATATTGGATTTTCGAATCGGACCGAAAAAGGTGTCTTGCACAACTAGACCAAATGGGGAACCTGTGTACCAAATTTGAGAAAGATCCATGCAGAACTTCCTGAGAAATCACGATAACAATGGTTCATGGGGAAATCCAAGATGGCTGCCTCGTGGCCATATTGGATTTTCGAATCGGACCAGAAAAGGTATCTTGCACAACTAGACTCCAAGGGGAACCAGTGTACCAAGTTTGAGAAAGATCCATGTGGTAGTTCCTGAGAAATCGCAATAACAAAGTTTCATGGGAAAACCCAAGTGGCCCCTGGTGGCCATATTGGATTTTGGAATCGGACTAGGAAAGATATCTTGCACAAGTAGACCACAAGGGGAACCTGTGTACCAAATTTGACAAAGATCCATGCAGTAGTTCCCGAGAAATCACGATAAAAATATTTCATGGGGAAATTCAAACTGGCCGCCTGGTGGCCATATTGGATTTTCGAATCGGACCAAAAAGGTATCATGCACAACTAGACCCCATGGGGAACCAGTGTACCAAATTTGAGGAAGATCCATGCCGTACTTCCTGAGAAATCGCGATTACAAGGTTTTATGGGGAAATCCAAGATGACCGCCTTGTGGCCATATCGGATTTTCGAATCGGACCAGAAAGGTATCGTGCACAACTAGACCCCAGGAGGAACCTGTGTACCAAATTTGAGAAAGATCCATGCAGCAGTTCCTGAGAAATCGCGATAGCAAGTTTTCATGGGGAAATCCAAGATGGCCGCCTTGTGGCCATATTGGATTTTTGAATCGGACCAGAAAGGTATCGTGCACAAGTAGACCACAAGGGGAACTGTGTACCAAATTTGAGAAAGATCCATGCAGTAGTTCCTGAGAAATCGCGATAACAAGAATTGTTTACGGACGGACGATGGACGACGGACGACGAACGACGGACCACGGACAAAAAGCGATTTGAACGGCCCACCATCTGGTGATGGTGGGCTAAAAATGTTCGCGACCACATCGCAGTCATTTAATGTTCCTTGGTATGCTGGCTTTCTCTCTTGGGTGTCATTTGTTGGCGTAAAGCGCCGAGGTATGCTTGTCGCAAGGTTTTGTAGCCCATAAATGAAGAAATTGTCTGATTTTTTTTCGCAAAATCAGCTTCAAACTGTAGAATAGTGTGAAAACCCTAGGACATACACAGGCTCGGATGTGCCTTCTCTGAGATTTGAATCATGGGATTTAGGAGGCTGGGGTCAGATGTCAAAACTTGATTTTCACCAAAACGTCTCCCGGACAGCTTAATAGCGCCACAATTATCGATGATAAGAGGATGCGAGCATAGGCGACTTCTACCTAAGTCCAATTTAAACCAACATCGCCGCCGTTGACATTGCTGGTCAGTGGTTGCAAAATTGCAAAAACACCCACCGTATGCTGAACTCACTCTCAATATACTACACTGATGCTCTGCATTAGCTACATTGGTGTACTCTACGACCACATTGCTAGTCTGCAATATAACACAACACAAACGCTATTAAGTACTACAATTTCGCTCGATAACGCTGAATTGGTACCCTACAACATCACACTGGCGCGCTATAACACTGCAGTGTAGTAACTACAGCTTAGTAACACTACATTGACGTTCTGTACACTGCCTTGAACTATGGGAGTGACCGGTCAACTTTGACACTTCTGTCGAAAGTGCCATCTACGGACGTTTCCATGGTGACGGAAGTATTTTTTTGTTTTTTACATTGAAACCACCATAAACATCTTCGAGGTATTCGATAACTTATAGACCCTTTTCATAATCCCTGTCGTTTTGCGCCGGAACTGGCTAGTGACGTCAAGTGAGGTCGGCTCAAGCCACTGACACACGTTAACTCAACGCAAACTGTACACATATCAGAATATAACTGAGCCAATCTCTTCCAATATCTATCAGATTTTCATTCTGTTTAGTTATTGTTAAGCCTGAAGAGATGCCCATTTAAGAAAATAACATATCCTTTTAATTCATGGCGAAGTATTTACCGAAAAAGATGGTGTCAAATCGCCGGGAATAATCCGCGATGTTCCAACACTCTGTTTTTCTCATTTTCCTTAAAAGCACTTCCATAAATTAAAATCCAAATATATATTTTTCACCTCTAGCATTATAGGATTATGAAAATATTAATATCATTTCGGTATCTCCAGTCGTTTCCCCGACACGTTAAAAGCTGCATTGTGAGTATTCATGTTTCTTTTTCTAATAAATATCATGAGTAACATTTGAAGATGTTATGGTAGGATGTCAAGGGGAAATAATGGATATTTTAGAAAATATAGGCTGCCGAAAGTTTTTTAATATATGTGAGAGACTCAAATCTCGGCAATTTCGACTCGAGGAATTCACCAAAAATCGTGTTTCACGTTTTCCTGTCAACATTACAAGAAAACGGCTGAAGATACAGAAAAGATATTTTTATTTTCATAATCTCATGGTACTCGAGATTTAAAAAATACGGGGATTTTTATATTATTTTATGGAAGAGCTTTTGAGGAAAACGATAAAAGCGAGCGTGGGTATAAAGCGGAAAATTCGCGGCGAATAGACACCATCGTTTCGGTAAATATTGTTTTTCAAACTATATTTCTGAAACAGGAATCTCTTCAGATTTAATAATAACTAAAACAGAATTAAAATCGGATAGATATTGACAGAGTTTTGTTCGATTATATTCTGATATGTGTGCAGTTTGCATTGATTGAACATGTGCCAGTCATTAGTCAGTGCCGGCGCAAAACAGCAAGGGTTATGAAAAAGGTCTAGCCAATTTTTCGTCCAAATTCGTAGCTTGAAAATCCGACCATTTTGATTGACCGATGGCAGACATATTTACTTATAGTACAAACGGGGTGTTTTGACATACCTCAATCCATCGAATATGTATGCCATGTTTCACGTTGATCGGTTCAGCGGTTTCGAATGAGAAAAATTTTGAGGGGTTTTTACTAAACCCAAGATGTTTGAACATCCGGAGACATCACTTCCGGTCAAAGGTCACTTCCGGGTCAAAGGTCACGTCCTGGTCAAAGGTTACTTCCGGTCACGTGACGGCCCAGCAGGAGTTATCTGCCCCTAAAGAAGACTGCAAGCTGCAGTTATTTCAATGTTAATCCCAATGGGGAACCCACTCATGGACATTCGCGGTATAGGGTGTGGCCCTTGTTTTCTTTGTCTCGCGATGTAGAACACGATGGAGGGGGTCTCGAGGTCATGGGTTGACTTTTGCTGAAAAGTTACCGTGCGCATGCCCACTGGGCAAGTAGCGCTGGGATGGACGTTTTGAGGTCGAGCTGGATCACTATTGGTCCGATTGGGTCGTGTTAGGTATCAGTTTGAAGCACTCGTGGAGGACCATCCGATTGGGTTAGTATGAAATGAAAGTTACGTAATGGCGCGCACGCGCAGACAGGGAATTGTGGGAAAAGGGCACTGGAATGGACGTTTGGGGCCTGGGTGGGCCATATTGGTCCGGTTGAGCCGTGGGGGATATCAAAGCGAAGCTGTCGTGGAGTAGCGTCCAACGGGATGGGTGTGGAGTAAAAGTAGCGCAATGGGGCGCATGAGCAGACAGGGAATTGTGGGAAAAGGGCATTGGGGTCGAGGTGGGCCCGTATTGGGCGTACTGGGTCGTGGATGGTATCCCTGTGAAGCGCGCTTCGAGGCCGATCAAGTCATGGGTGGGTGCATGTTTTCTCCGAAATAAAAGATTAGGAAAACGAACTTTACACCTGGTGAGTCATGGAATGGGAATGTTGTTGTTGTTGTTGAGAGTGTGGTCTCTCAATTTCAGAGAAGTAAAAATTAAGGGAAGTAATCCAGTTGCCCCTTAGTAGTAGAGAAACCAGAAATCCAGTATATTTGTGCTGTGACCTTTGTGGAGAGTTTTACAGTAACACCTTAACGTCCTATCCGAACGCCTTAAGGCCCTATTTTAACGCCTTAACGCCTCATCCTAACGCCTTTACGCCCTAGCACACAAGTGTTTTATCTTTTGCGCGAGATTGTACTATGCTATTATATAATGCAAACGCATCGACAATGTGTATGTATCAATATATTCACACCAGGGAATAAAACATGGTGGTCCCCGATGATGTCATCGCCCTACCCCAGGACATTGTACGGGGTGTTTAGTTGAGAAACCCCTGTTTTGTAGGTCATCGCTCTATATGTCAGGGTAAATTTTACAGGAATTTTCTGGGGGAAATCCTGTTCTATTTATAGATCACTCGGGAGTAGAAGAGAAAGGGGAGTTTACGGAGGTGCAAAAGAGCTTTTGGGGGAGATGAGGGTCTTGTTTCATTCTGGTAGCGTTATCTGTGTGTACGCGTGTGGAGGAGGAGGAGGAATGAGGTTAACACCCTAACGTCTTCTATAGCTAATCCCTTACGGCTTAATGCCATGATGCGGACAGAAGACAGAAAGACAGATCAAAACGTTCACAAGTTTTCATATAGTTTATTCTCCCCAATGTTACATCATACCCAAACTAGGGGAGCCGCGTTGGGTATGTTCACAATTCAAATATGCTCTTGTCCAATCAGAAGCCGCCATTTCAGAAAGTTCAATCTTCGGCCATGTTTGCACTGATCCGTTTGTTCTAAGCATCTTCGGGCAGTCCAGGATGCTGGAGCTCCAAGCTTTTACTTCTCCCATTGGTAGGCAGGGAAGGGAGAAGGAAGGGCTTCTCGACACTAGGATCAATCTCCATTGGTTCTTCAATTTGGGGCGGCGGATCGACCTCCATGGGTTCTTCCATTCGAGGATGCATTTCCATGGGAACTGAAATATCCGGTCTCGAGAGTGGCGAGCGTGATCCGTGGATGACACTTTGCTGACGTCTCAGTTGACTGGAATGCTTATAGGCTATATCACACTCTGCACATGTATGTGTGAGTACTTTATGACATGCACGTGTGTGACGACGTAAACTGTCCAGGCGATGGAAGGGCTTCGGGCAAGTCGTACACGTGAACATCGTGGTAGAGTGTACCCTATAGCTCGTAGGGCACAGGGTACACCAGGGTGCGGGTGCACCACAGGTGCGTGCGCATGCATGCGATGACGTCACCTCCGAGCTCCGAGCTCCAAGAGCCCCGAGCTCCGACTCCAAGAGCACTTCACTTCCGGCGATGTCCAGTGATGACGATGGATGGTTGGCAATGCGTAATGGCGTTACGATATGGCGTTAAGATAAGGCGTTTAGGCGCTGAGATAGGGCGTTAAGGTATTGGGACGGGCGTTAAGGCGTAACGATAGGGCGTTAAGGCGTTGAGGCAGCGTTAAGGCGTAACGACGGGCGTTGACGGGCGTCACTGCATTTCGATGAATTAGTGTCAGTTCCATGAAATATGTAGAAAATCGGAGCCACTGAGATATTTCACCAGGGCGTTGAAGCGTTAAGCTAGGCGTTGGTTTGCGTTACTCTCCATAAAAGCAGGCGTACATGGCCGAAGATTGAACTTTCTAAAATGGCGGCTTCTGACTGGGCAAGAGCATACTTAAATTGTAAACTCACCCAACGCGGCTCCTCTAGCTTGGGTATGATGTAACATTGGGGAGAATAAACTATATGAAAACTTGTGAACGTGTTGATCTGTCTTTCTGTCATCTGTCTGCATCATGGCATTAAGCCGTCAGGGATCAGCTATAGAAGACGTTAGGGCGTTGACCCCATTCCTCCTCCTCATCTTCCTCCTCTTCCTCCTCCACCCACGCACACACAGGTAACTCTATCAGTTATCTCCCCCAAATTTTCATTTGCACCTCCGAAACACCCCTTTCTCTTCTACTCCCGAGTGATCTATAAATAGAACGAGGATTTTTCCACAAAATTTCTGAAAAATTTACCCTGACATATAGAGCGATGACCTACAAAACAGGGGGTTTCCCAGCTAAACACCCAGTACAATGTCCCGCTGTAGAGCGATGACATCATCGGGGACCGCCATGTTTTATTCACTGGTGTGAATGGATTGATGCATACACCTTGTCGATGCGTTAGTATTATATAATAGCATGGTACAATCTCGCGCAAAAGATAAAATACTGGTATGCTAGGGCGTTAGGGCGTTAGGATAAGGTGTTAATGCGGTAAGATAGGGCGTTAAGGTGTTACGATAAGTTGTTAAGATAGGGGCTTAAGGCGTTCAGATAGGGCGTTAAGGCGTTACTGTAAAACTGTAAAGGTCACAGGACAAATATACTGGGTTTCTGTTTCCTTTACGGGCAACTGGATTACTTCCCTTGATTTTTACTTACCCGGAATCGAGAGACTACACTATCTCAACAACAACAACAGCAACAACAACAACATTCCCATTTTCATGACTCACCAAGTGTAAAGTCCGTTTCCGAATCTTTTATTTCGGAGAAAACATGCATCCATCCATGACTTGATCGGCCTCGAAGCGCGCTTCACATTGATATCTTCCCCGACCCAGTACGCCCACTATGGGTCCATCTCGACCCTACTCCACTAGAGCTTCACTTTGATATCTCCCACAGCCCAATCGGATAAATATTGGCCCACCGAGGCCTCCCAAACGCCCATTCCAGAGCCTTTTTCTCCCAATTCCCTGTCTGTACATGCGCACCATTACGTAACTTCCATTCCATACTCATCCAGTCGGATGGTCCTCCCGAGTGCTTCAAGCTGATACATCACACGACCCAATCGGACTAATAATGGTCCATCTCGACCCGAAAATGTTCATCCCAGCACACAGTGCGCATGCGCACGGTAACTTTTCAACAAAAGTCAACCCATGGCCTCGAAACCCCTTCCATCGTGATCTACATCGAGAGACAAAGAAATCAAGGGCCACACCCTATAGTCCAAATGTCCATGAGTGGGTTCCACATTAGAACTAACTGTGACGAAAATGCCCATGGCCTGGAGAATGTTATTTTCGTTCTACGCTGACATTCTAAATAGCATTGTGAATGGACCGACAATGGTGGATATTCGACTTACCTGTATTAACTGTGCGCTGAAACTTTCAGCGAGGGACGTGTAAATATCCCTGACACGCATCTTGCATCGAAACCGGGCGAGAGAAGTCGAACTCTGTTGATCTGAATCCAACACCGCCGGAGTCTATACTTTCGCTTTATGGGGGCTGCCATGTTTGGGCGCGCAAAGGATTCTGGAAGCCAGAGCCTATATAAGACGCAGAGAATGGACGTTCGGCATTCTGTCCCAGACGATCGGCGGGTAAACATCGTGCGGGAGAGCACAGAGACAGGATCGCCGCAAATGCGCCAAAAGTGCCGAAAGTGCCGAATTGACTGCCGAAACAGCGCCGAACCATCCGCCGAAGGGTTGGAAAGCCGAGAGCTAAGCCATAGCTTGGGGATAATAGATACTAACACGCACAGTATCTGATGACGAGACGAACCGCCAGACGGGGATAAGATACTAACACGCACAGTATCTGAAGACGAGATGTCCATCAACGGGGAATACAGAGCACCAAATATCCCACACTGCAGCCCATCACACAAATACCATTTTACATGATTACATATATTTGCTCACATACAAGATCGTCGGCCTTAGGGACGGAATAGATCTAATCACACTCACCTACACTAGTTACCTACAGGCCTCGGCTAGAAGTGACGGATTACACAAGTTTATATCCACTGTACATATTTACACTGCCGCAGGGCTCGAATTATGCTTTGCCGCAAGTCTTGAATGCTATTACAAATCATTGATATTAATTGATATTACACTGTAAGGTAATAATACACCTCCGAGACCAGGGTATTATTACCACATATATATGTAGACAATCTGAGCCTATTAACTCATCCTTGGGTCAACGCCGTGAGGGGCGAAGTCGGGTCGCCGAAATCGGGCCGCCGAAGACGTGAGGTCTGCCGAGCCGAAGACGGGTCGCCGAAGTCGGGTCGCCGAAATCGGGCCGCCGAAGACGTGAGGTCTGCCGAGCCGAAGACGGGTCGCCGAAATCGGGCCGCCGAAGACGTGAAGTCTGCCGAGCCGAAAGGGGTCGCCGCCGAATTCGGGCCGCCGAATTCGGGTCGCCGAAGACGTGAGGTCTGCCGAGCCGAACGGGGCTGCCGCCGAAGACGCTGTGGTGTGCTGTACGGACCGACGCCGCCGAAGGGCTACTGCTAGGAGAGGCAGTGATACGGAGAGGATTCCAGAGACGATTAATAACGCTTAGATGAACTGGGCCGTGTAACCTTAGACACGATAGACGTTCCATACAGTTCGGGGCTACGCCTACGACCGGAGAGGAACCAGAGACGCCGTACCATACCACGACGAGAGCCAGTCTGGACGAGACTGGGCCGTGACGCGTCATAGATAGGGTCTCTTGTATATATTGTATATTATTAGTCTTTCTCTTTAAGATAAAGATAACACTTAACGATAACTACCTCTAGAGTAGGGATCTTTATTACAGGTATTGTGCGCGTACAGAGCTGTGTACATTGCAGAATACAATATTATTACTTTATTATTGCCTTGGTTCTTTCTACAGGTCCCTCCCATCCTACCTCCTCGATCCAGACAAGGTGACAGGTTGAATCGGATCTTCCTCGTTGGCCAATTCCAGTCATACGAGACTGCGTTCACATCAGCCTGACAATTTGTCACAGGGGCCTGAGACCAGGCCGCCTCAAGTCTCGTGTACACCGCAAAGATAGACGTTTTCTGACCGCTCGAACGTCACATAACATTGAAATCACTGCAGCGTGCGGTCTTCTTTAGAAGCAGATAACCCATGCTGGGGGTGACCGGAAGTAACCTTTGACCCAGATGTGACCTTTAACCCGGGAGTGACCTTTGACCCGGAAGTGATGTCGCCGGATGTCACGCCTCAGCCTCAATACGACAGAATTTGGCCTTTATATACTGATCGCACTATGTCTCATACTGGAATAGTATCCAACACATACACTGTATAGTCATTTCTTATACACGTACATGTATGTCCTGAATATTTGTCTCGTTGAAAGATAAATAAAAAATTTTATAAGACACTTCATAATAGTCACTGTGTCGAGGGTTCGAACTAATTACCTGATATATATTGATTTTCCATACCATCTGGTATCTTATGGAAGCGCCGAGCGAATACAGGTCAACGCGAGAAAAAGTGTCTGCAGTAACTCAGCTTAATTATCTCTAAATCTAGCTATTATTTTCATCATTTTGACATTTTTTATGTATCTCGCGACAAGAAATCCATATCTGGATACATAAGTATTCGAAAAAAAGGAGCCGAGATTCGATATACAGAAAAAGCTGGGTACATTTCTGTTACACGATGTCTCTCACACGTATCCATAGAATCTGACAGCCGGAAGAAATGCCAACGTTGATCAATACACATCATTATATTTCCCGGGTGTCTGAAGCGACACCACCTATTAAATAATAAAGCATTTTAGAATCAATTTACAAATAGATTCACACTTGTGCCGATATGTTATTTTTTCAACGGAGAAGAACACTTTTTTCTTTATGTTTAGTTGCAGGATTGATTTTAATGGTTAAGTACTACGTAATGTGGAACATCGAAGAATTACTTTGCAGACATCGTAATCACAAGGACGTACTGCTCGACACCGGCACAGTGCCAGTAGACGTAAAAGTCTGGACGCAGAAATTGTTAGGAGCAGATCTCTTAGCGATGGTAAGGTTTTCAAATGTATAGTGCAGAATTAAATTAATGTAATATTTGACGGACGTCCAGTCAACGAAATCAAACGTGAAGCCTTTATGTGAGGAGAGTATGTGAGTATTGACATTTTAAGTCTGATGGGGGGAGTAGTTTGTCATGTGGGCGAATCTAAAAACGAAGGGAAATTTTATTTTTATTTCTGATTCATCATTCTGCAATACAAATGTTCCGCTCTCCGGAGACAATATATGTCCAGGAAGACATAACAATTCGAATACACATAGCGGTACCCCCTTTGGTGGGGTGGGGGGGCTATTAGATTTAGTCAACAGTCTCATACGACCCCAAAATACAAAAATACACAATTGTGATAAATAACACTACTATTATAGCCGAGAAACGTAAAATGTTACTGTTACAGGAAGACACCATTACCTCCATAATACAGGTCTGCATACCCCGTACAAGCCCTGCACGCAGATTAGGGCAGTACAGTTATTACTCGAACAGTTTGCTCAAAATAACATCGAATGGACGGACAGCGTTAGAGCGTGCTTCGCCGTGTTCACAGCCAATCTGAATTTGTAATGAGAATACGATGCAGAACGGTCTCTTTCATGTTTTCGAGGGAATGACATGTGGGCGTCGCTTCAGTCAAAACATTCACGGCTACATACATCTGAGTTCAAAGGGGATGGAATATACAAAACAGTGCCTGGCTTCTAATTTGCTTAAATATGGATATATTCGAAGAGGTCATGAGGTCATGAATGTGATTCATCCCTCTTAAATATTACGACTGATCGTATAGCTATGGCTCCTCGGGAGTCAGTGTATCAATGGATACGTTAGGATTGATATATTGGCTAGTCCGGATAATAATAGTTCGAAGGATTCCCACTAAACCGAACCGATCGGTAAGCGCCCTCATTACGTCAATCCGCTGCTAGGTTTGAGTTTTTACTGGTTTTAATTAAATCGCTGGAGCCAAAACAACCGCGGGGAGATGGAATGTAAACGGGGTGGGTGTGGGGTTGGAATATCTTCATTCTGTGCATGCTCAGTAGACAAAGGGTATGGAAATAGACGTTTTGGGATCTAGGGGAGCCGCTAATGGGCCGATGGAGTCGTATGAGGTATCAATGTGAAGCATATGTGAGGGGGCATCCGCCTGGACTAGTGTCTCGGCCGTTGTCAACATTCTGCGCATGCGCAAACAGGGAATTGTGGGAAAAGGATATGGATACACGTTTTGGGGTCTTGGTGGGCCACTATTGGTCTTATGGAGTCGTATGAGGTATCAATGTCAAAGCATTCGTGAAGGAGCATTCGACGGGGTGGGTGAAACGTGGTACTGACGTCATTCTGCGCATGAGCAGAAGACAAAGTGTATGGAAATAGACGTTTTGGGGTCTAGGAGGATTCCTAGTGGTCCGCTGGAGTCGAGTGAGGTATCAATGTAAAGCAGTCGTGAGGGAGCATCCGCCTGGACTAGTGTGTCGTCCGTGTTCAATATTCTGCGCATGCACAGACAGGGAATTCTGGGAAAAGGGTATGGAAATAGACGTTTTGGGGTTTAGGTGGGCCACTAGTGGTCTGATGGGGTCGAGTGAGGTATCGTTGTGAAACAGTCGTGAGGGAGCATCCGACGGGGTGGATGTGACGTAAAACTGGCGTCACTGGCTGCATGCGCAGTAGACCAAGTGTATGGAAATAGACATTTTGGGGCCGACATGAGCCAGTATTGGTCCGATGGTGTCGTATGAGGTCTTATTTTGAAACTCTCGCGGAGAAGCATCCGACTGGACTAATGTATCGTCGGGTTTCATAATTTTGCGCATGCGCAGTCTGGCCGTAGTATAGAAAGCAGGCATCTTTGGGGTGCGTGGGGGTGTGTTTGGGGTACTAATTATAAGCGTCTGGTCCGTCATTCATAATTCAGCCGTCGTCCATTAGAGAATATCCGCGTCCATAATCCAAAGATCTATTCCATATAACAGTATTAACACCAAATTCAAAAAGACAATCATAGTATACATAAACATAGGCTTGTTTCCTGCAAGAGAGAAACAGTTTTCAATGATGCCGGCAAGACATCATGATGCTCCAAAAATATCATATCCGTATCGCTGATCAGTATTCTTAATCCATAATATTCGTTGTAAAGTCGTCATCTAAAGAATGATGTATCTCAGTCACGCTTTGATTGTGACTGTTCATATGAGTACCATGATGATCTTGAAGTACATGGGTTCATACGGCCCCTAGCCCCGGGTTAAGCGGAATTAGACAGAAGTTACGAAACGTAACGCCATAGATCTTGCACGCTACGCTCGTGTTTTGCTATCAGCCTGCGATATGTATCGCCAAATTTGAGAAACTTTCAGTGGAGGCGCTTGGTGGTGTAGTCCTGTTTTATAAGTTTCTGCAACAATGTTTTGTGACGTTGATTAAAATCGTCACATTTAACACAGGATCTAGCAAATGCTACTAGGCATGATATGTATACGCCATATGCAGGTATGACTGGAATATTACTTTCCAGAAAGGGATAGTTTACGATGTCGAAATTGTAATCATCTCTTTTGTCATACAGTCGACGAGAGAGAAGGCCCGCTTCATTATGGGTCCGCTATGGGTCCGAATGTGTCGTGGGAGGTGTTATTTCGTAGCTCTCGGGGTGTAGACCACGACTTGAGGGATGTCCACGTCACCTGTGACGTCATCGGTGGCGTCATCAGTGGGAGTAGTAGCGAAAGCGAGAGTTTCGGAGCTGCATAGACGTGCGTTTGGAGTAGATAACGGCCTATTTTCCATCCAGCTACCATACCAGCCTACAATGGCAATTTATGAGTGACAGCAAAACATCTTTCCTGTTTGACAATAAGTTACCGTTCGGATCCAGAAAAAGTCCTGCTATATTTAATAGGATTACTCAGGCGGTAAGACGTATGATGGCGAGACGGGGTTAGTCAGGAATTGTTCGTGATTTAGATGATTACCTTATTGCAGCACCTACGTGGGAAGAGTGTTTAGAGGCCTATAACATGTTGATCTCATTACTTAGATCGCTGGGCTTTGCTATTAGTTGGAAGAAAGTAGTTGATCCGTGCCAGAAACTAGTCTTCCTGGATATTGAAATTGACACTCGATTAGGAACATTATCTTTGGAAGAGAAAAAGCTCGAAGAACTGATAGTTTGTGTTAAACAAAGTATGATTAAACGCAGATTGTCTAAAAAACAGCTCGAGAGATTAGCAGGGAAGTTGAACTGGGCTACTAATGTTATTACATGGGGTCGCTTGCATGTCAGACGAATATATAATTTGATTTCCACCCTGAAAATGCCTAATCACAAAGCACTTGTATCTTGTATACGTTTGGACTTCGATTGGTGGCTGTACCATCTCAGTAATACCACCAATCGTAGGTTGATATGGGATGTTCGCCCAACTATCCCGGTCTTCACTGATGCATGTAATATTGGGGGCGGAGCATTCTGCTTGTCCGATTTGACTTACTGCACATGGCATCTTGATGGCCGGGATTGGGAGGGGGAACATATCAATATCAAAGAGTTGGCCGTTACTCTTGTAGCTGCTAGAAGGTGGGCCCCCGATTTGGGCGGGACATAGAATACAAATCTATACGGATAATGCCGCCACTGCAGCTATAATTAGTAAAGGCTCAACTCCATGTATGTCTGCATTGTATATATTGGATGAACTCAGCAACTTGGCGCTGCATTTCAACTTTGCTCTGGAGGCAATTTTCTTACCTGGTACATACAATATTATTGCCGACTCGATTTCACGATTCCATGAACCTGGACAAATGCAGCGCTTTCTTTTTGGGATCCATATGTTGGGTGCTCCAGAGTCGTTAGTTTATTTTTTGCCGTACCACATGTCATATGAAGCCTATTATTTCCTTCTTCCCCAGATCTGTCAGTGGCTTACGACAGCTGGATAGTGCAGTAAATATGTTTAGCGCAGCAGCTTATGCATCAGCCACCCAGAAGGTCCATGATAGCCAATTGAAGTGTTACTTAAATTTTTGCGATTCAGTTCAAGAGAATATTATACGTTATGCGGCTTACTTAGCTCTAAATAAATCTTTTAAAACAGTCCAGCAATATTTAAACCGATTACGCATTTTTCATCTGGATCATAAGTTGTCTAACCCTTTAGCGTCTGTTAAAAGCTGTTCGACAGTTAAAAGGAAACACATCGTTACAGAAAGCCCCGTTCTCCATTGAGCACTTATTTGCTATAAAGAACACGTTAAAACTGGATGATATTGTAGATCTGAGATTTTGGGCTGCTGTGACGACGGGTTTCTTTGGTTTATTGCGGGTCAGTAACCTTTGGGGCCCTGGTTCTGTAATGTCTACGCCTCTCCATTGTACACGGCGTGAGGGTCTGGATTTTCATGCGTTAGGCATTATTATAGTGGGCAAGTCTTCCAAAACTATTCAATTTGCACAGCGTATTCATCATGTTGTTCTTCCTTCTTTATCTGGTGCCTTATCTGATGTATATCCCACTAGGAACTTATCACAATTTATCTCCATGGCTGGGCCGATAGATCGGCGAATGCCGGTTTTTACTATCTCACACCACGGACACTGTGGCTCTCTGACGCAATCTCAATTTCGTAAGCGCCTTAAGCAAATTACCTAGAGATTGGTCACTCAGGCAGGTTTAACACGCATAGACTGCGTCGAGGTGGAGCGACGTGGTTGGCATGTTTGGGTATTCCTCTCCCTGTGATTAAACAACTTGGAGGTTGGAAAAGTGATTCTGTCTTCACGTATATTCAGCCAGAACCTCTGGTTAGTCTCGGTCTTGTACAACAGTCCTTATGATACCTACCCCTACTGTGGAATGGGGGTGTAAAATATCTTTTACATGTATGCCAGTTGCCCGACCTCTATGGCCTAGTAATATACCGCCAATTCGTGCAGGCAATGTATCAGCTTAATTGTAGTAATTGCTGTTATGTAATCGAATTTGCATGCGCGCATGTCGTATAATGAACTACATGTTTAATCATATTTGCATACATATGTACGTGCACAGTTGGACAAAGTATATGTATTGTACTGCTTAATAATTTATTATGCTTGGCAGGGCTGCGCGCCCAGAATTGCAATTGGCTGCCATATGAATACAATTGTTTTAGTATAGTTTTATAATAAATTTTTATGGCAATAAATTTATTATTTCGCCAATCCAGTGGTTCGTTTTAGATCGGACTTTTTTGTAAGTCCTTTTAAAACGAGGCATGGGATTGGTTGATTGCGACACACCCCTGACACTTTCTTGTGAGTGCCTTTTAATCGAGGTACGGGGTTGGTTGATTGTGACACGCACCCCGACCTTGCACTTGGCTCCCTTTAAATTCAGCGGAGGTTTCAAATTGGCCTCAGTTGCTGCCTCTGCTTCGCCGTTTTTATTTCTTCTAATGCTGAATTTTCCAACCACCACTACCCGTTTTTTAAGAGGAGTTTGTGTCCGGGGTTGTAAAATATCTTTTACATGTATGCAGCCAGTTGCCCGACCTCTATGGCCTAGTAATATACCGCCAATTCTTGCAGGCAATGTATCAGCTTAACTGTAGTAATTGCTGTTATGTAATCGAATTTGCATGCGAGCATGTCGTATAATGAACTACATGTTTAATCATATTTGCATACACATGTACGTGCACAGTTGGACAAAGTATATGTATTGTACTGCTTAATAATTTATTATGCTTGGCAGGGCTGCGCGCCCAAAATTGCAATTGGCTGCCTTATGAATATAATTGATTTAGTATAGTTTTATAATAAAATTTTTATGGCAATAAATTTATTATTTCGCCAATCCAGTGGTTCGTTTTAACACCGTACCAGCCCTGCACGCAGATTAGGACAGTACAGTTATTACTCGAACAGTTTGCTTAAAATAACATCGAATGGACGGACAGCGTTAGAGCGTGCTTCGCCGTGTTCACAGCCAATCTGAATTTGTAATGAGAATACGATACAGAACGGTCTCTTTCATGTTTTCGGGGGAATGACATGTGGGCGTCGCTTCAGTCAAAACAATCACGGCTACATACATCTGAGTTCAAAGGGGATGAAATATACAAAACAGTGCCTGGCTTCTAATTTGCTTTAATATGGATATATTCGAACAGGTCATGAGGTCATGAATGTGTCATCCCTCTTAAATATTACGACTGATCGTATAGCTATGGATCATCGAGAGTCAGTGTATCAATGAATACGTTAGGATTGATACATTGGCTTGGTTAGTTACCCCTAGCAGTCCCTGTAATAATAGTGCGAAGGATTCCCACCAAACCGAACCGATCAGTAAGCGCCCTCATTACGTCAATGCGCTGCTAGGTTTGAGTTTTTACTGGTTTTAATTAAATCGCTGGAGCCAAAACAACCGCGGGGAGATGGAATGTACGAGATGGCATAAGAGGCACACTGACTCGAGAACTCATCCGAATCACCAAACAGTAAACATGGCCAGAGATGATGCATACAGGGCAACTTTGGCCACATATGGTGGCAATTAATATATCGATATATGGTTGATGCAAAATTTTATCAGCGCCAAACAAGGTAGTGAATATTGCCTTGTGGGGCCTGCTATCTTCGTCGGGGTAATACTTGGTGTCTACAGTGCGGATTTGTGCGTACCTCACCTCCGTCCCATCCACACTCCCGCCCTTTGCATGATAACAGTCCTATATTATATTTGTGTGTTGTTATTAGAGTTATTACAACAGTGTGAACTTTCAACATTAGCATATCACTTTTAGAATAACAAATGATTTTGAATGTTTGTTTCATCGCAGTACAGAATTTATTCGTCATTATCTGGCTCTTGGCTATTATTACAGTTTTTACTCGAACGTGCACTCTTCTTTTTTTGTCGAATGTTTATTCCCAGCCAATTCCTGTTCATTTCCACTGCATTCGTTCGTGGAGTTCAAGGGTATATATTATTTCATAGACCTAGGTATAAAATACGGACTTTTAACCACTTTAGCCTGCCATATGAATACCCCCCTTCCCCCGTTAGCCTGCCATATGAATACCCCCCTTCCCCCGTTAGCCTGCCATATGAATACCCCCCTTCCCCCGTTAGCCTGCCATATGAATACCCCTCTTCCCCCGTTAGCCTGCCATATGAATACCCCCCTTCCCCCGTTGCGATCGGTTATCAGTTTCATTTTACTGGGTTAACCTGGTCATTTCCCAACCACGACATTTCCCCACCCCTATATATGATCAATTATATGGAAACAAACAAAAATAAGCTACAAAGTCAAATGTTTCGGTTCTCGGTTTGCGCTCAGAAACGGAGTAGACAGCAGAAACTCATAGACTTCATAGTTTATTATATTGCTGTTATTTTGAGTACATTCAATTAACAGAAATTCAAAATGCATCATTTTCCTAGAAACTCACGCTTTGGGTTTTTTCGTACCATTTTCGAATTTGTATTAGGCCTAAATGGGCATTGTAATTTATTTAAGCGAAACTAATTATTCTCTATAATATTTATAAAAAAAAACAAAAAAACGAGAAACATAAAAGTCTGAAAAATCGGTCCAACAATAGGCGGAAATATATGCTTCATCATGGTGGCCATTTTTATACGCCCGCCAAAAGTGGACGTATTATGTGATGGCGGTTTCCGTCCGTCTGTCCGGTTCTCGTGTCCGGTCTATATCTGGGAATTTTCCTATCTACAGTTTCAATTTTTGGTGAGTGGATACCCTACGGGGAGACGATGTGTCGCGTACCAAACTGTAGGTCGCGGTCAAAGGTCAAAGGTCACAGTTGCCTAAAATCAGGAAATCATTGATCGTTGACAGTTTTCGTGTTCGTGTCCGGTCTATATCTGTGAACTTTTTCTATTCACAGTTGCAATTTTTTGTGAGTGGATATACTAGGTGTAGATGATGTGTCGCGTACCGAAATTGAAGTCGAGTTCAGAGGTCAAAGGTCACTGTTGCCTAAAGTCAGGAAATCATTGATCGTTGACAGTTTTCTATTTACAGTTCTAATTTTTGGTGAATGGATGCCCTAGGGGAGAACGATGTGTTGCATACTAAATGTAGGTCAAGGTCAGAGGTCAAAGGTCAGTGTGACTGAAAAATCAGGAATTCATTAAAAATTTCTAATTTCTAATTTTGTGAGTGGATTCAAATAGGGGAAATACCAAAATGTAGGTCAAGGTCGAAGGTCAAAGGTCACTGTGCCCCAAAATCAGGAAATTATTAAAAATAACATTTCTTTGTGTCAGTAGATATATTAAGGGGACACGATGTGTCACATATCAAAATATAAGTCAAGGTCAAAGGTCAAGGTCACTGTGACCCCAAAATCGTGAAATTGTTAAAAATCATGATTCTTTGAGTCCATTGAGAAATTACGGGTAGCTGTTTTGTCATGTACCAAAATTTAGATCCAGGTCAATAGTCAAGATCACTGTGACCCCAGAATCAAGGTCAAAGGTCAGTGTGACCTAAAAATTAGGAAATAATTAAAAATTACTAATTTTTGTAAGTGGATTCAATAGGGGGAAATGAAGTGTCGCATACCAAAAATTAGGTCAAGGTCAACTTAGGTCACTGTGACCCCAAAATCAGGAAATTATTAAAAATAACTTTTTTTGTGTCAGTAGATACATTAGGGGGACACGATGTGTCACACACCAAAATGTAGGTCAAGGTGAAAGGTCAAAGGTCACTGTGACCCCCAAATCATGAAATTGTTAAGAATCATGATTTTTTGTGTCCCTTGAGAACTCATGGGGAGACGGTTTGTCATGTACCAAAATTTAGGTCAAGGTCAATAGTCAAGGTCACTGTGACTCCGGAATCCAGAAATCTTTGACAATTACTTTTTTTGTGTCAGTAGATACTTTAGGGGGACATGATGTGTCACGTAAACAAATGTAGGTCAAGGCCGAACGTCAAGGTCACTGTGACCCCCAAAAAGCATGAAATTCATGATTTTTTGGTGTCCATTGATACATTGAGGGAAGACGAGGTGTCTTGTACCAAAATTTAGGTCAAATGTCAAGGTCACTGTGACCCTAAAATCAGAAAATCATTGCAAGTCACATTTTCATATACCTGTCGAAGACGAGGTCATGTAATGCGATGTTGGGTTCTGTTCATTATCCGTTAACATTTGTTGTCTATGCGATATCTCTAGTTTCAAGGTATGGATTGGTACAAAAGTTTGAGTATACCTTACTCGCATGGCAAAGAGGAGCCATACATCAATTTGTCAAAGGTCAAGGTCACAGTCCTCCAAACCTGAATCAAGTTTAGCTGACTATATGTGTTAGGTTGGAATATTCAGAGTTCTCTCCCCTACATGTATATAGCATTTGTCCTGTGGAGTTGCCTGCCATGTTTGAAACAGCTACATTTAGTTCAACTGTTGTGAAATAAAAACCATACAATTACTAATTTAACGGAGAGATGGGTCCTTTATGACCTTCATACCTGTTTTAATATTAACTAACGAACAAAGGTTTACTTCATCACTTTCTTCTTCCTTCATGAAAAATTTTCTCGTCCGAGAGAAATCCATTTGCAGAAAAACTACTATTTTCTTGTGTTTGACTATTGTCGATTTCAGTGTGGGATATGTGAGCTCTCGGCTCTTGCTCCAAGGTCAACTAGTTGCCAAGAGTTAAGCTCATTTTAGGTTATCATTCAATATAAGATGTGATATATGTTACATTATCAGAAGCACAAAATTGTAGACCTTTCTCTGGATTGCTAGCTACCAATTGGAATCAAGGCTATTAAACAACCTTGAAATTTGGACCAATGTGATTCCAGATATACGGGCGTATATTGAAGCCCCTTGGGCTCTTGTTTTTAACTGTACTGGGCTAAGTAATACATGAATACCTTTCACAATATAATATAATATATGGGGACGGGGGTATCCCAAGGCATCATATCAAATAATTTATAAATCAGCGCCCTTTTTCAGGGGCTTAACTCATGTCGAGATGATTTAAATGTTTCAATATGTATCTAAAATCAGATATTATCGCCGCGAGCGCCCCACGTGTAGTGGTGTGTTATAGGCCTGTCTTGTTTGTGTTAAACCAGGACGTCAAATGGAGTCAGGCATATTCTTCAATATCGATGCGTGTTTATGCGAAACAAATGTGAAAAAAGAACAATAAATTTACCTACATTGTGTTCAGATTTATTTCCGGGAAAAGGTGTAAAATGCATCTCCCGCAACCTGGGACCCCAGGGTCCGCAACCCTAGGCGGCCCCTAGACCCTCGCCTGTCAGGCTGTGAGGATCGCTTATTTTAGCTTTGTGTAAATGAATCGGTGTCATATTGGTTCTAATGTCATCGATTTTTTATCTGTTAAATATAACTAGAAAGCCAAATGGATTCAGGCATGAACTGAAGTACGATTTTTTTCAATATCTATGCGTGCTTATAACTGCGAAACAAACGTGAAAATAGAACCATAAATCTGCATAAATCATGTTCGAATTTATTTCCTGGAAAACGCTTAGAACGCATTTCCAGAGATCTAGGACTTCGGAGCTTCCGGGTCTTAGGCGGCCCCTGGACCCTCGCCTGTTGGGCTGTGAGGATTTCCTTGTTTTATCTTTTTGTGAATGAACCGTATCGGTAGCCATAATGGTTTCTAAATGCCATCGTTTTGTATGTTTTAAATATAATTAGAAAGTCAAATGGATGCAGGCATGAGGTGCGATTATACCAATATCGATACGTGCTTATAATTGCGGGAAAATCGTGAAAACATGAGCAGTGTGACTAACGTCACAGGACCTACGAAGTACAGTAGGCATTAGGACTCGAACGCGAACTGAACTCTTGGAAATCCCCACCCCCAGTTGAAATCCTGCCTATATTAAGATGGGCACCGCCCAAGTCAGAATCGCCAGTGATTTTCATCAAAAATCACCAGAAATTTTCATCAAAAGTAGGTCAGCTCAGAACTTGTTGGTAACAGTCTCCTAATGCGCCTTCATTCCAAAATAAAAAACGATCGCCGATTTAATTTTACAATTTTTTAATTAAAGGAAACAGATTGAATAATATAGGTTCAGTAGATTTCAAGCTTTACGTGTGAAAATACATTTACATCTCTTTAATGGTTTTCAGTGCCCTTGTCCAGGATCAAAACAACTTTTTGAATCACATTATTTTCCCAACAATACAACAAATTTTTATATATAGTACTATAGTAGAAAGGTAGCATTTATGTAGTTTACGGTAATTCAACTCAAGACCAACACCTTCTATGCACAAGATAATAATGATTCTATGTCATTCTCCTGAGCATAACCGGTACAAAGACGAATAAATAGCGTCTCTACATCACGTTGTTATCTAGATATATGAGACAACACATTTTGGGCATCGGCAATCTGATGAATGTACTATTCCGGTTTTCTTGTTTCACATTATATTCTATGGCGGTTGATCGGTGATTTTCTTCATTGATAAACGTTAAACCGCCTCAGCTTCGTTGTGTGAATCGGAATTGCATTGCTGTGACACACCAACACACTCCGTGGCAGTGATTCTGTATCCCCTAATCAAGGAATCAAAATGGATCAAGATTTGAAATGACAAGAGAAATTTAGACATATTTTGTTTACACATGTAATTTTTTGTTCAAATTATATCCAAGTGTGATATATAGTCAATATTCAAGAGGTACAAAAAACCCCAAAGTATGTCCTCATATTTTCACATCCATGCCAAGAAATACTGCATTGAAAAGGGTCCATTTAGCCTACCCTGTTTTATCACTCTAATCAGCAAATGGCGGGGTCATATTTCTGCTGTCAAAATTGTATTTCCCTCCAAAGTCTTAACCCTTGAATCCAAGTCACACACTCTCTGATGCAAAGTAATGATTGTCCTAACTATCCGATTAGCACATTATGAACATGTCTTTGGTCATAGTGTACATATCATAACTCACATCAATGTTTTCTGCTATATTATTTCAATGATATGGTTTAACAATTTAAGTTATGCAAACAGCGCTGATTGTTTGAGGGTATATGCAGTAGGCCTATGCTGTCGGGCAATTGTGGAATTGTCCCAGATGCACGTTAAGATTAACCTCAGTAATAGGGCCATGTGGCATACAGTGGAATGTGGATCACTGACAGGGTATTTTTAGCCGGACAGGACTCGGTGGTGGTAACTGATACTGTTACCAGGCAGTTGTACATGGACATTTGTCTGGCGACAATACTCATTAAATGCGATAAAACGCTGGAGCAAAACGGACCACAGTTTTCTTGGCATGATGATCAAACTTACTTTATCTAGTTAAATTCTACCCAAAGAAAATAAATTAAGACCCTTTAAACAGCCGTCATGGCTTTGTTTCACCCTCAGTAAACTTTTATCATTGTTGCTCACACAGACTAATCTGAAGGATGATACCACATCTTTCTTTCTTCTGCTGGGTTATTGCACCAGGCTGACTTAATTGGTTGATGTAGGATATTTCACCATCAGTGGGTAATTTGACCTGAATTTGAAGCCTGATGTGGTCAATGATGAAATGTTTGGATGTGAAATAGGATACACGTTAAAGGCTACAGTTTACATATATCTATAACAATATACTGAAGTGTTAATTATAAATCTAAAATCCAAAATTATTTCAGATCAGAACTTGCTGGTAACAATGCCCTAATGCACGTTCATGCCAAAAATCAAGGTTCTAATGTCAACGGTTCTCCTTATTTTGCCGACGAAAGGATTCGAATGGACTGACTCACTGACTCATTACCGGACAATTTGCGATCTGTAGCCTACTTCGTAGGAATAGAACCATAAATCTGCATACATTATGATCAGTTTTATTTCCGGGAAAACGCTCAGAACGCATCTCCGGCGATCTAGGACCCCTGAGCTGTTGGGCTGTGATAGTCGACCCCCCCCTATGAATTTTGGCTGGATCCGCCCTTGTACGACACGCATTAGTCAACCCTTTTCACTTTAGAGCGGTTAGTATATCCAAATCGGTCATAACTTGAAATATGTCATTCATAACAATAAAACTCCCTATGACGCGGGCATGTATTTCAAGATAGTGCAAAATACGAATATACAGTGTGTGCGACAGTTGTGGATCTTCGGCAGTTGCGGATCACTTCATCACTTAGCGATCGAATGACTTGTCCATAATTTATTTTCTGCGTAGGTTTATTTGGAGTTCTCCTGAGAGATCTATTTCTTCAGAAGTGAACGAACCAAAAAGTCGGAGATTTCTTTGATTTTTTCCCGATATTCCATCCTCATTAACACTCCCGGAAGACTGCTATGCGAATGCGGTGGCAAGTTTGAAAGCGTAACGTTCTGTTCGGTGTACCCTGCCACACTCACGCTCACATGTAGACCAGAGTTTTTGACTGTTTGGTGTTATATTAGTATTTATTGAAACCTTGTGATTATCCACTGAAACATTTTAACATTTGAACCCAACAGAACTGCCGCCGGCGATGATAAGAGTTTCGGCAGTGAACGTGACAGTCACTACATCCGCATGGTCAAAACAGAGCGTGCGATTCAAGGGAGATAATCGAGATGCGGATTTATTTTTCTGGGCGGGTCATGTGTAATATCGGGATATATTGTGCTGAAAACGACGAAATTCCCACATGAATACAAGCTATTTTGACTCGTTTAATATTCGTACACAAAGACGTTATGTTGAGACCTGGAATAAATTACCTTTGTGAAACTAACATCCAGCACAAAATGGTGTGATCCGAAACTGTCAAAATGATCCATAACTGTCGGACGCGGCCCACTAAGGGAAACTATGAGGCTCACTCCTTTGTACATGTCTTACTAATGAAGAGAGTATATTTTCGTAAAAAATGAGACCATGTGGGCGTGAAAACTCAACAGGACCAGAGCTATAACATTTTATGAATAAAGTGATCCCAAACTGTCGCACACACTGTACTGAATAAGACTACTGGATTGTAAGATGTACTAAAAAGATGTAGACTTTCATAACTTACATCTAACCTGAGAAACCATTAACACGAGCTATGTTTTCTTGAAAACTCTATGCAGCACACCTAAAGCATTAATGAAGTGCGTTGATCCTCTCACCTTTTGAAGGTTCGTCACGTTCATTCTCGAAATGTAGCAGAATACCGGATAATGGAAACCATGAGCTACGAGTGGTACTAAACAACATTAGTATGCAATTTCAGACTATGAAAGATAGAGGGAGGTCATTTTTTCATGGGCAAACTGAAGCTGCATGTTTAACATGAGACGTAATGGTACAGATCAGTAGTGTTTTATAGCCTACACGTACGATCACCGTACGTAGAACATCCCATCAGAGATAATATGGTTCGCGTGGAGTTAATTCCCTTGGCGTTTTGAAAAAGGGAACCGCGGCTAAACGCTCCATTTTCCAGGATTCAAACATTGTCTGTATGATGTTCGGCTAGCGTTACCTAGCATTATAAATGTGTTATGGAGTTTTCCTCCTACATTTTTAATATTTACATCTGGTCAAAATAATTTTCCTGTGCATTTGCATGTACTAAAGCCATTATTTTCCATTCTAATCATTTCAGGAACCCATACAGTTTTTGTCGAATTTTAAGAACCCATGTTGGTACCAAAGAACAAGTACCTCCACGGTTGAGACGATGAAACCCAGAAAGCAAGATTTCCGCTGTATACCCTACTTTTATATTGCTGGATTTGCAAAATGTGCCACAACGGATCTGTTCGATCGATTAATTCAACATCCTGAAATAGTTCGTCCAAGAACAAAGGAACCCATGTGGTGGGCGAGAAAGCGGCTGAGTATGTTATGTTTCCGTTCTTTGAATAACTGTATTAGATGGAGTAGAACGCATGTTATAATCACGACAGTTAATTATTCGTTTACAGTTTATAGTTGAATCCATGTCAAATGGTGATCTACCAACTCGATCCATTGCATTGGGGTTAAAACTAGCCCAATATAAATAGATCACGTCTCATTGTCCGTACAAATCCACGACCGTACGAGTAGCTTTGCTATACGTCTATGGAAGGCCAAATGTCCAAATAATCAGAAACTCACAGTTACTGAATCGAAAACCTAAGTTTTCAAACAGAAAACTTAAATTATCAAAGAGAAAACCATGGTTTTCGAATCGAAAACTTAAGTTTACGGTCGAAAACCTAGGTTATCTACCACATAACCCCGAGTTTCTCTTTTCCTAACCTCGAGTTTCTATTTCTCAACACCGAAAATCACAGTTGTCACTAGAAAACTTAAGTTATCAAACCGAAAACCTAGGTTTTCGAATTGATAACTTAAGTTTACGGTCGAAAACCTAGGTTATCCAGCAGACAACCCCGAGTTTCTCTTTCAATTTCGAGTTTCTCTTTTATTTTTGGACATTCGTGTAGAAAACTTAAGTTATCAATCGATAACTTAGGTTTTCGAATTTGCGATTGTCGTAAAGTGAAACTCGACTAACTAACTTCGAGTTTCGACATCCGGGTACTATGGGTTTCGCGCCCTTTCCCGCATGCTGACTGATTAAAACGTCAGACAGAACCACAAAATCAACATGTATTCAACAAAAGGATAACTGAGATTATTTATTCAATGTAGACTATCCTGTATGTCCGAGCCTAGTTTATACAAGCATTATCAAATTACAACACATATAAGGGAGGTGGGAAGAGGTGCCGACATACTGACTGCGTCACATGACTGCACAGAATAGTCTTCTGGTTAACCTATTCTAAAGCACATACCAAGAATCTAACGATTCGTGATACGTCTTGTATCTCAGGTACGCTTTTATTGTACCTGTTCATGTGGCAACTTGGATGATATGACCACACGGCCCCTAGCACCGGCATAAGCGGTATTAGATACAAATCTAGAGAGCTATGATGGAAATGCTCTGACAACTCGTATACTGGTAATTGGTGAGCTGTTTCGCTGTGACAACTGGGTATTGATACTCAGAACTAGTCCTTTAATCAGTTTAATAGCTATATATATATGCTGCAGACTGAATTGGGGGAAATAATCTAGTTGAAATTCAGCTATCCGGTCAAGCTGACTGACCGACATAAGACAGGTCAATGTAATTCACACCAGCAAAGTACATTCAGTGATATGTAAATAGCTACTTTGGCAAATACTTCGGTGACACACAAGCTGTCTCTGGGTCAACAGCGATTACTACAGGCATACGGTGAATGTTATATCTGTGTGAGCAGTTTGATTCCGTATAATTAATTTCGCCACGTGGTTCTCTCTGCATTTCTGATAAGTCAACAATCGGAAAAGGCGCCAAACCCAAAGTACCCGGATATCGAAACTCTAAGTTAGAAAGTCGAGTTTCACTTCACGACAACCATCAATTCGAAAACCTAGGTTATCGATTAGAAAGTGTCCAATAAAAGAGAAACTCGGGGTTGTCTGCTAGATAACTTAGGTTTTCGACCGTAAACTTAAGTTATCAATTCGAAAACCTAGGTTTTCGGTTCGATAACTTAAGTTTTCTAATCACAACTGTGATTTTCGGTGTTGAGAAATAGAAACTCGAAGTTAAGGAAAGAGAAACTCGGGGTGTGTGGTAGATAACCTAGGTTTTCGACCGTAAACCTAAGTTTTCGATTCGAAAACCATGGTTTTCTGTTTGATAACTTAAGTTTTCTGTTTGAAAACTTAGGTTTTCGATTCAATAACTGTGAGTTTCTGATTATTTGAACATTTGGCCTTCCATATACGTCAGGCATCTTGAGGGCGGAAATGTCTTTTGGCACTCTCCGCGCAGGGCTATTCTGACAAATGACTACGCGGAGAGCGGCCTAAAGCTGATGAGATTGGCTAATTATTCATGAATCAGGCAAGAGTATTGGGCTTAAATCACCACAGCCTAGCTAAGCATGTTTTACAAACTGCGGTACGGAACCATAGGCCTAAACGAGCCCAAAATTAGTTACCGTATCGAAATGTAGTTTGGGTTGTTAAAGAGCCAACGGAATTTTTTATTCAGGCAGGGTGGAATAAATAACAGGGTGGAATCAAATCACTACTAATCTGATGAAGAAGATTGACCTGGTAACTGTAGGTTTGATAAATGATGTTCTGGTTCTGGTCTATATGAATAATTGACATCTAGCAGTGATTAATTGAGCAGACGTATGGAGAGATTAACCCTGATTGGAGTTTGATCAACTCTCTGACGTTTATGGTACATTATCTCAGATCTCACATGACAACCCTGCTATTCGAGCACTTTAGAATTTATCCGACACTTCTCGGAGATGTTGCCTCGCTGATTTCTTTCTGGAAGTCCCGTCAATTGATCTTGCGTCACAACGTCGGAAACTTCTTCCATCTAACCTTCATCCACTCAAAAGTTTATGATCGGCAAGTCGAACAATGCATTCAGCTACAATCAATTTCACTGAAGAGCATACCTTAGTCAGGTTCTTGGATTCTTATATACCAAGAACGATCAGCTGCAGCCTTATAAGTTGTTTAACAAATTTGCATACAGTTTATAAACGACTGTCTTAATAAGTAAAACGTTGACTACTTTAAGCAGCGGTAATCATTTTATCTACACACTCTAGATATTTGACACATTGGTAATAAGTACACAAATATCACATTATTATTATGAATATTAATGAATAGTACATGGTACCTACATGTATCATGCATGATAACATACAATCGACACAGTTAACACAAGGGGACGCTAATTTGAATAAAGTGATGAATAAGGAAATGGCCTGCTCTATAAGGAAATGACCTGTACTGCGATTAAATCGAAGACCCTTCAAATTTGGTACTTAAACTATACTCCTAGATGAATACAAGATGGCGCCATTAGTTTTCCGATCCGACACCAGGAGGCAATGTTCATAATAAGGAAATGCATACGGATATATCCTGTACGGCGATTAAATCGAGGAGTTCAGCCTCCATATTTGGTACATAGGCTATACTCGTATATAGAGGGCTACAGGATACCGTCCTTTGCCGATCCGAGACCAGGAAGGGCTGATCTGAATAAGAAATGAATAACGAAATGATCTGTACGCCAATAAAATCGAAGAGCTGAGCCTCCATATTTGGTACTTAGACTATACTCATATAGGTCTGAATAAGGAAATGGGCTGTACGGCCTTGACATCGAAGAATTGGGCCTTTATTTGGCACATAGGCTATACTCGTAGATACAGACGGCTTCATCAGTTTTCCGATCCGACACCAGGGGGCGCTGTTCTGAATATGGAAATTGAAAAGGAAAAATCGAAGAGTTGAGCCTTCACATTTTGCACATGCACTATACCCATAGAGGACTACAAGACGGGAGAGTGGAAGCTGGAGCACTGCTCTGGATAAGGAAATGAATCAGGAAATCGCCATTACGGCAATTAAATCGAAGGGTTGAGCCCCCATATTTGGTACATAGATTATACTCAAGTAGTAGGGAGACGGGATATTCATTACCGTTTTCCAGGGAGGTAACTCTTGGTTCCCTTTTTTCCACCAGGGGGGCGCTGGCCGTATGACGTCACTTCCGCTCTGGGTGAATATGATAGGACATGTACTGAAGTGTGACGTCATGTATGACGTCACTTCCGGTCTGCGTGAATCGGGCGTGTGTATTCCTTCGCGGTGATGCGGTCTGGTGGTGATGCGGTCGCGGGAAAAAGCTTCCGCGGAGGAAAAGTAGTCCCCAGACTTCAAATACACTGCATGGTCCGATTGGGTCGAGTGAGGTATCAAAGTGAAGCATTCGTGAAGGGGCATCCAGTCATGGGTGGGTGTATGTAAAATTAGGATTTTTTCCCGAAACTATAAAAAGCGGAACACGGACTTTACCCCTAAAATAGGGGAAAACACCTATCAACCCTAGCCAAAAGGGCTAATATCGGTCCCCGGGCTTATTGGGACCTGCCTATCAAGTCAATGGGGTGGGTGTATGTAAAATTAGGATTTTTTCCCGAAACTATAAAAAGCGGAATACGGACTTTACCCCTAAAATAGGGGAAAACACCTATCAACCCTAGCCAAAAGGGCTAATATCGGTCCCCGGGCTTATTGGGACCTGCCTATCAAGTCAATGGGGTGGGTGCATGTAAAATTAGGATTTTTTCCCGAAACTATAAAAAGCGGAATACGGACTTTACCCCTACAATAGGGGTCTGTATTATACAATATAAGGGAAAATGCCTGTATGGGGTATGGGGATGGTCAATTTTTTTTTTCGTGGGCTTTACTATGGCTTGTGGGGTCGCGTTTTTCTCCTCTCGCCAAGAAAATGACAATGGGAGGGGTCCCGGAGCGAATTGGTGAAATTTTTGGGAAAAGTCACCGAGGTCTGTATATAGGCCCATAGGCTGGCTATATGGGGGGTATAGGTCCAACCTGGGAAATTCACACACGTTCATTGTGATATGGGCTGTTTGAATTTGTTTTTCACGTCTCGTCATTTAGAACACGATGGGAAGGGTCCCGGAGCGAAACGGTGAAATTTTTGGAAAAAGTCACCGAGGCCTGTATATAGGCCTATACTGCATGGCTATGGGTGTATAGGTCCATACGGGGTGGACGTTTTGGGATCTAGGTGGGCCACTAATGGTCCGATGGGGTCGAGTGAGGTATCAATGTGAAGCCTATGTGAGGGGGCAACCGATGGGATGGATGTGGGGTAGGAATATCGTCATTCTGCGCATGCGCAATAGACAAAGTGTATGGAAATAGACGTTTTGAGATCTAGGGGAGCCACTAGTGGGCCGATTGGATCGGGTGAGGTATCAATGTGAAGCCTATGTGAGGGGGCATCTGATGGGATGAGTGCGGGGTTGAAATATCGTCACTCTGCGCAGTGGACAAAGGGTATGGAAATAGACGTGTTGGGGTCTAGGTGGGCCACTAGTGGGCCGATGGGATCGAGTGAGGTATCCATGTGAAGCCTATGTGAGGGGGCTAGACTAGGGTGTCGTTTCCATTCTGCTGCGCAGGTCACGTGGGTTGTGACGTCACTTCCGGGTTTCACCTCCAAACCCAGAAGAGTTTCAATGTTCTCTTAGACGTCCGGATGTTCAACCTCAGGGGTTTTTCCCGGCCCGGCCCGGCCCGTCCCGGCTGCGCTCGCGCGCGCGCGCGCGCGGGTTCTCCGGCAGTGCGCGGATGCATGTCGGGTCAAAAGGTCAAAGGTCACATCCAGGTCAAAAGGTCCAAGGTCTCCCTTTCGGCAAGGTTCGGAGACAATGTTGCGGCATCGATATACAGAGCTTGAACGCCAAAAGGGGGTTGTAAAATTAACCTGGGAAGGATGGGCAGTTCCATTTGGACCAATCAGCGGTCGAGAAAAAGAGCCAATGAGCGATCGATAAAAGAACCAATGGACGGGTACTAGAATTTCGCCCACGTCTGCGCCTACATCCGGGTACTGGGATGCTTTCGTCTACGTCCGCGCCTACATCCGGGTTCTTGTATACCCGGGTAATGTTTTCTGGACATGGATGGGTTACCTTTGGCTCCATTCTAGGCCACTGATTGGCTAATACGGTGTTCAAAGCCAGTTTCATGCATTATGCTCATATAGAAAACACACAAGACAGGGTTTTTTGGTGAGATCTCATTTTTTTATTCAGTGAACAACAACAACGTGAGAACAACCACGTGAAAACTGAAGCTCAGAACAGGGGGCTTGTACATTGAAAGAACTGAAGCCCAGAACAGGGGGCTTGTACATTGAAAGAACTGAAACCCAGAACAGGGGGCTTGTAAACTTAAGCCCAGAACAGGGGGCTTGAACATTGAAAGAACTTAAGCCCAGAACGGGGCTTGTACATTGAAATGATGGGCGGCCCAGTCATATACGAGTACATCGCGGTCCTCGGCCTTGGGATACTCGTCAAACATCTGTACGATGGTAGATAAGGTCCTTCCCCGGCATCGATGGTACAGGTAAAACAAGCAATATTGTCCACACACGCTACTGGTCAGGCTTTGCAACGTTTGACTGTTCCAACACCACGTCTCTGTACCTTGATCCATGAAGTCTGTTAAATCGGGATGGAGGGGTGGCAGGCCGTACGGGTCAAAGTATCCCCCCTGCTGTTCTGTCAAGTACACGGCCACCCAATGTTCACCGGGCCGATCCATCGGGTCCGTGTTGAGAACGTATGCAGCAGGATACATACGGTCTAATGGGAACACATCTTGGGCGAACACCCCTTGAAAGACCATACGTGTCTCTGGGTCATTCTCCAGCACGGTGGTTATCTGGTCTGTATCCATGTTAGGTGGAGAAGTCACACAGGACGTTGCGCGCCTTGTCCACTTGAATGATGTTGTCAAGCTCGGCGTAGCAGATCACATTGACGGTGGTCCCCAGGGCTCGTGCAAAGTGGATTTCCAACCGTAAATTGCCTTGCTTGGCATGGGCCAGCTGATGGTCGTTCTCTAAGGTGGGGGGCAGATCGAAACAGAACAACGTGTATCCGTTCGCGTAGTCCTCCCGACTGATCAAATTCCCTTCGTCCTGGTTGATTTGACCGGTGGCTGTAAACAGGCTCTGATAGGCTCGAATGAAATTCCTGCGCCCAAAGTTCGGTATTAAGGCCGTGGCTGGCACCTGTTGTCCATCCACATGCAGGGCCACAAAATTGATGCCGAAATGTTTAAAGTCAAACGGATTCTCTGGGTAGGCTCCGCTGAAACAGGTATTTTCCACACAGGCCAGGATCAATCGCTTGGGTAGTTCCCCCAGGAACAGGTTTTCTTTGTTGGCGCCCATATTTCCAGCAGGCACAGAGAACACTTTGGTTTGTACACGTCGGATAGGGTACTGGGCTGGTTTTGTTTCCAAGGCTTTCATGTGTCCCAATTGAACGGCTGGATTGGGTTTCACTTTTCGGACATACAGGACTGCGTCTTGGATAACAATCTTATAGTCAGCTGCATGCCCATCTACGTTAGTGGCCATCAAGGCGAAGGTCGGAGGCGCCCGTATCAGTCGGATTTTGATGGGGATCTTTTTCAAGAGGTACCGGTCTTGGATGAACATGTCTGCGTGTAGTCGACCCATGAGATCCACCGAGGCACCGTTCGCAGTGAAAGCCTTCCGTTTGTTATATCCCACATTGTCCACCGTGTCCATGTGCTCGGGTGTGTCCTGGTAGAATAAAGCGGCTGTCAGCTGAGATTTTTAGCCTCTCGGCCATACGACAACAGTGTCTCGATGTAGGCTCGATAGGGGTACGTGTTGGTCGAGTCACTGATGAGTTTGTCGCTGAGAAATATATCCACCTGTTGAAACATCGAGTGCAGCCAGAGATTCGTCGGGCCCACCGTTGCAGCTTGGGTGATTCTGGAGCCATCCCCATTGAACACCTTGGCTTTCACATACAAGTATGTATGGGCTAAATCCACATAGGCCGTATCCGCATTACTGATGGTGAACTCGATGGGCCCGGTTTCGTTGATGCTGGAGAGCGGGAGATGCTCCACCCATAATCCTTGTTCGACACTGGTCTGTGTGGGCGGCACGGTCCACAAATCAAATTCATTGTTGGTGGAGGGGCAGGACTCTGCGTGGATTAAGGACATGTTTTAAGAAAAGATATCCTGGGTCTTCGATGTGCGTCGTCGCTGGGTCGGTCGTCGACTGGTGCGTGATTTAGGTGGGGCAGCTCTTTTATTCCCTACGGTGCGTTGTGCTTTGGCCACCAAGACGCCTCCCGCTTCTTTGGCCCGCCGTTTCAAGGCTTCTTTGGGTGCCGTACCCCCCAAGGCATCACCGGCCACTTGCAGTCCACTGCGTACCGCTTGTTTGCCGATTGCTTTCACCCCACGCGTCACCAAGGGCAGGAACGTTTTGACGATGCTGCCGAGTATGTTCCCCAGTCCATGTCCTCGTTGCATGCGTGCACCGCTAAAGACCGGAAAGCCTCCCCCGGCCTGTTGGGCATAATAGTCGGCATAGCTGCGTGCATCGCACTCGTAAGGTACTTTCATTATGCAAAGTGGGGAGCACGTGCTGTCGAAAATGAAGTGTCAGCACCACTTTTCCTCGTTCGAATGCCACCGGTCGTCCCGTGTCATCTCTTATACCCACCGTGATAGTGTTGATGTCGGTTTGTCGTACGGGTAGGTAGAGCATGTGGGTGAAACTGTGGGTGACGATCTCCATACGTCTTTTTAATGGGGACCACCCGTAACAGAGGTGTGTTGATATCGTCCACGATGTGGTTGTCGACCAAGTCCGAGTAGACGTAGAGTCCGTACATACCCGACTTCATATCCATCGGGATCTGGCCATGGTCCTTGGGATGGACCCGTGTAGGTCGGGTGAGCGAGACCCAGCATTTGCTGTAGGATAGGACTCAGTACGACACTCGCGTTGGCGGTGACGATAAGCTGTGCCTTGTCGTTGTGTGCGTTGTAATCGAAGTCCACGTGATTCTTGAAGGGAAAGGATTTGATGGGTTTTGAAGTATTCGTGACCTCCCGTAGAGCCTTATAATGCAACAGTCTTGTCAGCCCACCCATGAACTCCTTGGGGGTATCGTATTGGCCTTCGGGGAGGGTGAGTCGGGTGTTTTTGCCTTCGTAGGTCACCTCGTACCACACTTCATTGGCTCGCACGTTGTACCACGAGTAAGGGTATTGGATATCCACGAGGCCACATTCCCATCGTCCAGGTAAATGCAACGGTTGCGGTAACTGGGTCACGTACTTGGCCACAGTGTTGTCAGGAAACACATCCAGCGAACTGTTACTGGGTAGGGTGAGGTAAAACATGGCGACTGAGCTGTCCTGCTGCTGCTGTTGGTTTTAATAGGTGTTCCAGGGCTTGGGCGGTTGTGTCCGGCGTCGTGTTCGTCGCGTTGACTTGCTACGTGTCACGGCTCTGGAGATGTGGGGTGTCCTGATCAAGGATGGTTTTTTAAAGGCCTGAAAAGAAGGTGCCCGTTGTGGTGGTGGTGTTTTGGGGGGTGCCTCCGGTTCCCATTCGGATTTCCAAGAAGGTAGTGGGGCCACTCGGCGATTGCTGGGTTCGCTGCATAAAGGCCCAGCGGTGGGGGTTCCCCACCAATTCCTGTGGTACATGCATGTCTTTCAAGCCTTGAGCGAAGACCTCCCATCATCGATGATCCGTGTGCGACCTGCGTTGACGCATCAGGTCATTCACTAAATCCGTCATGTGGGTGCCGGTAACCACCTGATTCTGTACCAGGAGTTCGCCTTTATCATTCCAAGTCATGTTTTTTCGCCTGTATCATTCCAAGTCATGTTAGGATTCTGTTTCATCCGTTGTAATACCAGGCCAGCTTGTTT